>PRKT01000315.1:347261-365224 GCA_003671525.1 Saccostrea glomerata
AATGCAATTTCCTTGGCCTTTTCAAGAAGACTATTTAAAAGTTTCAAAGGGACAGAGTTAAGCGAATATGATGTAGACCAAACTGTTGATTTAAACCTTGTCCGAATGGATTAAATGTAACAGATCCATGTTAAAGTCACGTATCAAAAGATTGAGGGGCAATATGAAAACCATCTATTCTTCTGTGTTCAGTAAACCAGAAGTGAAATAAGAATTAGATAGATTACATGATCATTACGTACTCGTCCCTTTCGACAAAGCAGGTAACAACATTGTCTTCGTTTGTAAGGCTCATTATATTGATTGTATTATAGAAGAACTTGGATTTAACTCTACAATTAATTATCCTACTTATACTCATACTTCCCTTTCTAAGTAAGAAATTCTTCAAAATCATATGTCAGTTTTGAATATTTTTAATATTCCACAGAGCCAATAAAAATTTGAACTACCTTATATATATTGATTTCCGAAACTTCATTAGAATCCTTACAAACAAAGATACATTGCGGGTTCAAATGAATGTTCAACCAAGCCTCTTTCGTTACTCCTCACTAAGATTTTGACAGTAGTGAAGGAAAAACTTCAAGAGTACTGTGTAACTATATATTCAAGATGTGGTGTGAATCAGATGTGGATACTAAAAAATTCAAAAGAACTTTTGGACAATTTAAAATCACAAGATTTTACCAAAAATCAACAGCTAAAAAACTTTTCAACTTTATACACAACCATTCACCACGATAAATTAAAATCCAAGGTTTTTGATATCATTGACAGCTGCTCTTACATTAAAAATGGAATTCGTAAATTTGCTTACCTGGTCATTGGTCATTTGCAAAATTATTTTGTTAAAAAGATTCTGATTGCTCACTCAAGTACTCTGAAGTTGACATCAAGAAGGTGCTTGAGTTTCTGATAGACAATATCTATGTGGTTTTTGGAGACCAGGTCTTCCAACAATTTATTGGAATTCCCATGGGAACCAATTGCTTTCTGTTATTAGGAGACCTATTTTTGTATTCATATGAAGCAGAATGTATGCAAAATCGTATGCGTGAAAAGAGGAAAACACTTGCTGTGGCCTTCAACTCGACCTTCAGATATATCGACGACGTATTGTCAATTAACAATGGTAATTTCCACTCCTACGTCGATACAATATATATCCAGGAGAGCTTGAGATAAAAGATACCACAGAGTCTGACACATCTGTTCATACTTGGATATTTTACTTAATTGAAAAAGACGTTATTTGTAACCTAACATCCACGTTATATGATAAACGTGACGACTTTAACTTTTCTATCGGCAACTTCCCTTACTTACGCAGCAATATACATGTACCTTCATCACCTGCATACGGAGTGTATATATCTCAGTTGATTCGATACGCAAGAGCATGATCTACGTATGAACAATTTCTAAAACGAGATAAATTATTGACAAGCAAGTTGATGAAACAAGAATATCAGCCGTCTCGTTTAAAGTCATCATTTCGTAAGTTCTACGGTCAATACAATGACCTTGTCAGCATCATTGAGTCATCATTTTTCATTGAGTCAAATGCTGACTGACGTATTTCATACCACTTGTTAGTTATTATTTATATACTGAATTGACGACGGATTTTCCGTTATTTCACGATCATGACAATGAGCACACGATGGGTGTGACCGGTCAGCAGGGGATGCTCACTCCTCCATGACACCTGATCCCACTTCTTATGTTTCAGAGGTCCGTGTTTGTTCTGCTCCTATTTTGTATTGTTTTATCAACTTTGATATTGAATACTGTTCGTTACCTCCATATCCTTCTTTAATGTAAAACTTGCAGCTTATATTGCTTAAAAAATTAGACAAACGACGCATGCCTAAGAGGAACACAAACGTAAATCTGAAGCCCTCATAATCAAAATTACGCAATCGTTTCTTTTGTTTAGTTTTTAGGACGAATGTAACGGTTATGATAACCTTAATTTCATTTTTAGGATAAATATGCCACCATAGAGAGGCACTGAACGTACTCGTCAAGGTCGTCGTCTCCGATTGTTAATAGAAGTTCCTGTGATGGAAAAAATTGCATCAAAATGCACAGGAATCTGTTGCATAATATCTTTATTTTAACCTTGAAAAATGCAATGACCAAGTCCCAGGGAACTTCCGTCAACCGTACCATTAAAAGTTTTAAGTGGTACTTTTGAACGAGATATCCCTCAGACAAGTTTTCATATTTTCGGTCATGTATATTTTGTAAGCCTGTTAAGTATAACTATGTGTATATACAATTGTAATCAGGAACGGCAAAAAATCATTTTTTCAGTTCTAAAAATTTTACTCAATTTAAGAAAAAGTTTTTGTTCATACGAAAAAGGTGATGATAAAACAGTAATCAATCTAAAAAAAATCATTTAACAATACAAATCTGTAAACAAAACAAAAACACCCCCCCCAATAAAGTTGGGAACAGGTGCCTAAGAGGAGTGGGTATCCCTTGCTGACTGGCAAGAACTATAAAAACAATAGAACTTTGCAATGATTTAAAACATGTTAACCAGTTCGACCCAGTGATAGCTAATGTTTGCAAATAAGGAATTGAAATGTTTAACAATCATAGACTTTACGAAATGCTGACTCTTACTTGGTTGTTGTAATTTCACCAGCATCAACTTTTATGTCAGTGGCCTGTTTCGGTTTAAAAATCAATCGTTTTTGGGCATACTTTTGAATACTAGTATCAAAAAGTGGGTTATGAAATCATCGTGGTTAAAGCGAAATATTACTAAATAAAGCACTCAAAATAGACGATAGAACGCTGAAATGATCTTGTTTGTCATACAGTTTAGTTCTTATTTGGCGTTATCATCGAAGGGTAATAATACATCCAAATATGCAACAGATGGGACAGACTCTGTAGTTTTATACATTGTGTTATATTTATTTAGTTGGCATATGAATGAAAATAGACACTATATGTTCTATACTTCAATAAACAATATTCACAAAATAAAATGCTTATCTTTTTTGTAGCTGCATAAAGCTACTTTTTTGTCCCTTTATACTACTTAAACAACTCTTTCGGATATGCCATCGTTAAACATGTTTACATTACTTAATGCCAATTACCTTTGTGTAAACCTTTCATTTAAATGATTGGTGATGCAAAGAAGTCTTATTCATATCAACTAACCGACTTTCTGATGAACACCCTTTTAAAACAGTCGTTTGCAAAACATGTTAAAATTTGTATAAACCACTCAATATATCTGTTAACATGCCATTAATATTTTTTCGAATGTTTGCTTAGGTTAAACAAAAAATCTTTTTTTCCCACAAATGTTGGCTAGTTTTTTCCATCATTGAATAAGTACTTCGAAACACGTTTTTATTTCTATTCATGCATATAAAATCAAATAAAGCAATAAATAATGAAAGGATACCGTGGAAAGATCACATAAATTATTTTTCAAGCATATTGAATAACGTTTGAAATCAGTGAACGATTAAAAAAGGTTTTAGTAAAAGGTGTCCAAAACGCCATTAACATCATCTATTATAAGTCATTCAACTGATATTTGCCAAGACATATCAAGTTCCCAGGTTTTTTTTACATACGTATTGCAAACAAAAGGTCTTTCTATGCTCTATTTGAATAGAAATATTCTCATAAAGAATGCATTCTCAAAATTGAACGATATTCAAGGAAGCATTTCAATTACTTATTATGTATTTACATGATTTAACTTGAAGAATTTTATAAAATATTATTTTCAGTTCTTATCCAGCTTTGGCTCTTTGAGATCTTAAGATAAAAGGATATAAGCATAATTCTATTTTAATTTCAAGAGACAGGTTTTATCTAAGGGGAACACAAAATATGAAATTAATACTCTCGAGGATATTAATGAGAAATGTTTTCCCTTATATCATTAGCAAAATTATAATCAAGGACCTTGTTAAAAAAAAATTATTTAAAATGGTGATTTGTCACAAAAGATATTGATAGAATTTGACAAAAAGCTGCTATTCACATACAAAAGTCCTTTCAGTTTTCATATGTTGTTTGCATCGATGTTGCATGTATGTATTGCTAATTTTTTTAAGTATCATTGTCAGGTCCTTACATTAATGCATTACATTACATTAGCTTCTAAACATTTAAATTACTACTAATGATTTGAAATATACCATTTCATAAATATATCGTTATAAGCAGATTTTTTGTATTCAGATGATGAAATTTTATTTAAAATTTTCTATTTGAGAAGAAGAGGTCTCTTGTGTGGACTTCAGCATTAAGATATCGACGACGTTCCATCTATTAAGAATTTTTATGGAGAGGACTTATAGACGCAGCACCTGCTGTTCAATCCTTTTGTTGTTATATTTATCATAAAAAATTGTTTAAATTATAAAAAATATTTATTTTCATTTCTACTTTGATTCTACATATTCCATTTAACTCGAGATAAAAGATCCCACAAAGATTGAAACGTTTCTATCATATCAATTTATATTTGGATATTTTAAAACTAAAAGAACTTTAAGATAACCTTACTACTGAGCTTTATGATAAAGCTGATGACTTTAACATTGCTATAGGCATATACCCTCATTACAGTGGCAAAATTCAATAATCGGCTGCACGTGGTGTATGTTTCTCAGTTTATTCGATATGCAAAGGCATACTCTACGCAGAAACAATATCTGATATGAACGAGGAAAGCTACTGCCAAATTGAAGATGTAAGGATATCAACACAGTTTCGTTGAAACTTAAGTCAACATGTCGCAGATTTTATGATCCATACAATAACCGTGTCAACAAATACATTTATTATTAAGTCAATTGTTGACTTATGTTTTTCCACAGGAGTTCGCGTACCTATCAATTTTACCGAAATTTCCAATTCATAAAAAAAAAATACGTTATACCTATAAAAAAAATTACGTATCTTTTTAATTTACCGTTAAATTCCGATAAAATTGATAGGCATGCAAACTCCTGTGGTTTTTCATATAATTTTTTAGCCATTCTTTTTGCACTTTAAATCGTCTACAGATTTTATTCCGCTTACTTGATCATTACAAGGAGCACACGACGGATAAGACCAGTCAACATGAGATGTTTACTCCTCCATGGCACCTGATCTTTTTTATGTTTTTCTGGGGTCTATGATATCTAAGCTCCTTATATGTATTATTTCAATGGATTTTTCAGAATGATTAATATTCGTTATTTTCATATTTTTCAATCAAGTAAACTTTGACCTTATCTTATCGAAATGCTTTTCAAATATATCATTGACTAGAATACTGAAATGGTTGAAATATTTTTCGTGAAATATAGCGTCTCTATAGAGGACCAAAAAGGATTGTTTCTCTTATCACCTTTATGATCACCTATGCCTATTCCTAATAAATCATTATAAGCAATTCTTTTCAGAGATTACCTATGCCCATTCTTATAAAATTATTATATATATCAGCAATTCTTATCAAAGACTATCTATGTCCATTCATATAAGATTATTATCAGCAATAAAGCATAATTTACTTCTCCATAGATTGAAATCTCTGTGTTTTTTAAGAATGTTGGTGATTATTTTTCGATTACTAGTACTTCTTTGACCTGGGTGTTTTCGAAACGAATCCATGTTTGACCCTTGTGGTCTGAAGCAATTAATTAACACTTTCAACATTTAATTTTTTTTACGTGGTATTTATTTATACCGACCATGTATATTTTAATCATTCAAATTATCTCAATTGTTATGTTTATTAATCTAATTATTGAAAAAATCTTTTACCATTCAATTTTGAGAAACGAACCATAAATAGACAATGCATGTGATCAAGATACATCTTAAGAAGCATTTGATTTTTTTTATATACTGTTGAAGTATACAACATTACTTAATCAAATTTACCAACATTCTTGCTCCGCAATAATAGATAAAATCATAAAGAAAACACCTTTACTTATTGACTGGATGTTGACTTTACACAGAGAAACAACGACCTTAAGACCTCTGAAGCCAGACAGTATAGAGCTACCAAACATCCTTTGTTTACCACACAGTGTGTACGCCTGTACCCAGGTACTGACCTGTAGGAATATTTAAACCTATCACAGGAGGTTCAGGAGATCGGAACCACTCGGGTCTTTACCATGCGGGTCTGACGCGGAATCGGAATGTAATCACATGGCACCTTATTGAATATAAGTGTGAGACAAATGGAAAAGTTTTAAATTAACAAAAATTAGATAGTTATAGCAAAAAGGGCAAAAGGAAATTGTTCACAGTTAAAGGCACACACAACGTAGATTTGATCTTTAATTTGTTATTCCTTGTATAATTATTTTTTTTAAAAATCTAATAACTTAAAATACCCTACTGTGATTTATTGGTGCCTGGTAATACGTAATACTGTGCACCTCCTTTCTTCTAATTTACATTTCTAGGAATTATGAAATATAAGATAAAAATGAAATTACGCTGTCTTTGATCTCAAAAGTGCATTAAACATCTTATCAGTAGCAGAGCAAATACAGACCGCTAAAACAACAGAGGTGGGATCAGGCGCCATAGAGGACTGAACATTCTTTGCTTCCTGGTCTCATCCGCCATGTGTTCCTTGCTTTGATCGGAAAATAACGGGAATGCGTCGACAATTCAGTGTGAAAAAATTGGCTTAACAATTAGTATGCACAACAGTCTGTCTGCGTTTGACTCAGTGATAAATAGTATTTAGTTTTATTAAGTTACTAGGTCATAATATCGACCCTAGAACTTACGAAATGATTACTCAGAGGAAAAGGTACTTTTTATATTTTGTGTACATATACATTGGTTATGTCTTAAAACGTAATTAGAGTGCTAACTGAATATACATCTGATAGAATCGTACGTTTGAAAAAAGTTTCAACAGAAAGGAAATTGTTTGAATATGAATAATCGTTTGCATAATCACAGTTGGAACATCTATTAAATAGAATCATCACGAATACATCATAGTTGAGTTTTAATCGACAGTCTGAAATTAATTTGACGATAATGTATTCAAATTTATTGTTAAATAACTGGGCTATTCAAATTCAAGAAGGTACATTATTTTTGTAAATTAAATACATACTATAAATTTAAAACAAAATAATTTGGCTTTATATATTACCGTTATATGTTGAGAGTTAGAAGTATCTGAGATAGGAACATCTATCTAAAGGTACTCATCAACTCAAGCATTGAATACCAACAAATTCTCCATTATTTCATCAAATAGTGCCTTGAGGTTATCCAATGAATGAATTCAAATCATATAATATGATGCACCAGATTGACATTTTATGTACTAGTACCAGGCCTCGGGATATAAATTAACATAACTTAAGAATGATGGAAGACCATATTTCCTTTCAAATGACAGTAATATTTAAAATTTATTTCTTACTCTCCTTGCAGTTTTTATTTCCATATACCTTTATATTCATATGTTTTTACACACAGTTGGTATTATTTGTTTGACTTCAATTTTTTTAATTCAATATACATTTTCTTTTCATGTGCGCTTTCGATTAGAGGTATTTTAACTGAACTACTTTATTAATGGATAAAATCTGAGGAAAATAATACGACATTCTCAAAGGCCCGACTGAACACTGCTAACTGTGACCACAGCAGAGCAACACGAGGATTGTTATATTTTTTTCTCTGTGTGTAGAAAATTTCTAAAAGCTAGAGGTTAAATGTCGAATTATTTACTTGTAGTCAAAATTGTAAAAATGTTCTACTTTGTAAAAATACTCTACTTTGGGGAGTTGAATCATTATCTTTGCAAGAAAATGAAAGAATATTTGGCATTGTTCAATTATTCATTCAGGATACTGGTCGTTTCAATTAACAACTTTTTGTATCTACTTCCTCTTTGAAACTTTTTTTTATTCTGGTTTTTGTCGTCATTATAACCAACAGAATATTAATTGATATTTTTGGCAATAATAGCTATTGGTTTTTTTCTTTTTTGTTTATGTATATTATTGTAAAACTGAAAAAAGTTGTAAAAATTGTGTGGTTATTGAGATTTTATGTATGAGAGATTACTTTTTTTGTTGGAACTTGTGTCCAATCCCTGTGACAAGTTGTCAATAAGATATGTTCAAAACAACATGAACCCTAAAACATCAGAAGTGGGATCAGGTAGCATGGAGAAGGGATCATCTCATGTCGACTCGTCACACCTACACAACCTACTCGTCATGATTATCAGGTTAACGGAGAAATCCATTTCCAATTCAGTATGAAAGTTGTGGCTTAACAATTCGTATAAGAATTCTGTAGAAGGTCATTGCATCGAAAATAAACTGTAAAAAAAAAAGACATAAACGAGACATTTCATAACCATTTATCTTGTGCATTTATTAAACTCTTTCTTATACCCGATTCATACGACGAAAATTTGCTTATGTTTGCAAATATACATATGAGTAAATCTAGACACGTAAGTAAAAGTTAATTTGCTATGCTTTCAGACGAGATTTATATACTGTAATTAAGTCCTTATATTATTATATAAGATAAGTATATGGACATATTCAGTATTGTTTATTTAAAAAGGGGACATTTTCTTTTTATTTGGATATAAATATCTTCAATGGAACTATGGCAAAAATCCGATCCACTGAAAAACTGATACAAAAATACGAACTAAATGAATTTAAGGACAAAGCATGACATAAGAATTTTCACAAGAAAAGGGAAAACTTATAAAAATCATTGTTTAAAGTTGAAAATGTTTTGTTCCTGGTGCTAAAGACTGTTGAAGAGCGTTGGGTGTAAAGAAAATGGTGGGTGTTGCCATCTCTTGGTTGGCGTCTTTAGCAGAAACAAGACGATTGGATACTTTTTATTATTTGGAAATCCAGAGTACATCAAGTTAAAGAGACCATAATGAAAAATCTGATTGAATATTATTTTATTTTCCAGGAGAAAGAAAATGGCGAAGAAACTGAACAGTGATCTATCTCAAAAATCTTTTAACAATACAAATACATGTATGTGAAGAGGAAATAAACACGAACCCCCAGAAATTCACGATGGGATTTCTAATGAGCACCAACAGGTGCCTTTGAGGATACTTACAAATGCTTATTTTAAACGAGGTTGTTGAAATTCCTGTAACATCAGCTTATACGTCAGTAGTTTACCTTGGTTGAAAAACAGAGAAAGCCAGAAGAAAGTCCTAAAGAGCTAATCTGTAACGGGGCAAGTACGATTGATGGAATGTACATGTATATTTCTATCAAAGCTCCATGGAGACTACCTGAATAGTAAGGGGACTACCAATTGATCCTGCAGGACGCATGTTTGCGAACCCATTTATATATCTAGAGACAAATGTGAATTTGCGAGAAGGGGTGCAAGATGCTCACATTTTCGAAAATTCAAAAAAATTATCACAGAAGAGAAAATGGCTTCTTGTTTTCAGAGTTGAAAATGCCAATATGTAGAAAGCCAGTACAATCCAGTGTATCCTTTAACAACTTGACTTTTGAGGCCATGCACCAACAGATCTACCCTTAAAAAATTCAATTTACTTTCAAGTATCGTAGAGGTAGAGCAAGGATAACCATGAAAATCCACGTTTTTTACTTTGATTTCTAGTCGCCATGTTTACTGACTGGTAATTGTCACAATCAAAGTTGATTTTGTTACATGTTTATTTGTTTTTCTTTTATTAGTATTGCCCTGCGTTGAGCCTTATTTGTATTTAGTGTTTATCCTGCAAGGAGCCCCATTGTAACGCTCAGGTGATTTAAATATTTGGCCAGTAGCTATATAAGGTGATGTCAGGTTTGTCTTGGGTAGCGCACGTTTTCCTTGACCAGTGAAAGTAGTTTCACAGTTATGTCCATGGAGGGTTAGGTAGTTTTTCGTGGTAACTGAATCTCCAATCAGGGTAAGTGTAATTTACTTACATTTATTATATTAAAAAGTAATGCAGTATTATGTTAATTGAGCTTATTCTATTTTTATCCACGAGAAAGTGTTTGAATTGTATACGGGAATTTTACCACGTGCACATGCCGTGAGTTTAAGCGTAAAGTAATGATATTAGTTTATTACTCAGAGTGTAACGTTACATTGTATTATTATTTTGCTTTGCGAAGCGGTGTGATACATGTTAGTTAAAACTGTATGTTTAAACAAGTATATGTGTAAACATTTATGTTATGTTGTAAGGCAGCCCGTTCGGGGTCAAGCTTATTATGTCTACGCATATTTGTTGAAGGTCCCTATTGATACATGTACGTTAGTATGACTTGGTGCTGTCGGCGGAGGCAACCTAAGGGCGTGGTACGCTGGGCCGAGACCGTGAGAGAGGAAACGTGGTTTCCCGGATTTGGCAGCATTGCAGACGCTTAAGACGCGTGGGATAGGCGCGGGACGTCGAGGACGTGGTGGCATTTGGTGTAAGGGCGTGGTACCCGTAGGTCATGGACCGTTAAACACAGGAGGCGGGGACGGATAAAGGAACGTGGTCTCAGGATGGACACTGATAGACATTTTGAAATTCTTTAATTTTCATTTTGTATATTTGTACATATTTGTTTTTATATTATATATATAAAATTGTAAATAGAAAAATAGTTTTGTTATCACTGATCAAGCTTAGGGTGTCGTGACAATGGTGTCAGAAGTGGGATGATGATGTTAGCTTTGATCAGTGATTGTTTTTTTTTTAAAAGAATGTTTTTTGTGTAAATTGGATTGAACGTTGGAAAAATATTATAGTATTTTCATGTATTGAAGTTATAATATTTTTTTTATTGTATTGTTGTAGAGAGACGTTCAGATAGAAGTTAGGGGACCCTGAGAGGAGAGGAGGTTACCATGAATTAGTTTGTATTATGAAGGTTTGACTTCGATTTAGTTCAGTTTTCCTGGAGTGATATTTTGCTTTGTCATTTTTGTGTCAGTTTATGTTGTTTGATAGTTGGTTTATTTACTGGCGATTTTTGAGATGGATTTGTTAAAAGAGCTGACTGCATATGGTCAAAGTTTGGAGTTGACGGGAGCGGATCTTCAGAGGTTCATCCGTGAACAACAGGCACATCTGCGAGAACTCAGAGTTGAGCAGAGAGAGAGACAAAAGGAGGACAGAGACTATGAGTTGAAGAGAGAAGCTTTGGAAGTAGAGAAGCTCCGTCTAGAAGAAAAGAAATCTCTAGATGCACTCGAAAGTAAGTACCAAGCTAATGTACAAGAACTTAAGTACCAGTTGAGTTTGAAAGAGACAGAATCTAAAGCTGTTAAATCAGACATATCTGATGGTTCATTAGCAAAGGTTCCTAAAATGCCATACTTTGATGAGGTTAAAGATGACATAGACTCTTTTCTTAGACGATTTGAAAGATACGCTATAGCACAGAAGTGGAACGAAGGAATGTGGGCCGTGAACTTAAGCGCATTACTTAAAGGACGAGCTCTTGATGTCTATGCCCTACTTCCACAAGAAAAGGCTCTGGATTATGCAGCCCTTAAAACAGCTTTGCTGAGGAGGTTTGAGAAAACAGAGGACGGTTTTCGAGAATATTTCCGTAGGTGTAGACCAGAGGTAGGTGAAACCTTTACACAATTCGCAGTTCGTTTAGGAAGTTATCTAGATAGATGGATTGAGTTTGGAAAAGTTAACAAAAATTACAACGGACTATATGACTTAGTTTTACGAGATCAGTTCATATCAATCTGTAATAGAGACTTATCGTTGTTCCTAAAGGAGCGTATTCCAAAAAGTATTGAAGAGATGTGTATGTTAGCGGATCAGTTCAAAGAGGCACGTCATGTAAACATATTAACTTTAGTTTCTTCTAGCAAAAAGGAAACGACATTTGAAAACAGAAATCCAGTTGCAGCAAGAGATCAACGCAGCCAGAAGGAGCAAGTGCCGCCGAAGACTAATGGTCAGTCCTTTTCACAACAGAAGAAGACAGGGAAGGATATTCGATGCTACAAATGTTCCAGGCTAGGACATATAGCCTCGCAGTGTAAACAGTCATCAAGTAAGAATCAAAGCTTTGCGGTGAAAGCGGATGCGTCAAGTGAGTCAGGAAGCAGTTTGAAGGAACACAGAGAATCAGGCAAGTGCTCTGCTTTTACATCTATAACATCAACTTCAACATTTTCAATGGCAAATTCGTCAGACTTATTAACTACATCAGCTTGCAGTGTAGCTAATTTCTCACATCAGATGCCTGTTTGTGTTGGTGAAATTAATGATCAGTCTGTTCAAGTACTTAGAGACACGGGATGCAATGGTGTAATAGTGCGTAGGAGTCTTGTCTATGATGATCAACTTACTGGAGACCATCAAGTGTGTGTTTTGGCGGACGGATCCAAAATTGAAACCCCTATCGCAAAGGTGAATGTTGACACTCCGTATTTCGTAGGAGAAGTGAATGCGTGGTGCCTAAATGCTCCATTATATCCTTTGATTATCGGAAACATTCCGCATGCTAGAGATCCTCACGATCCGAACAAGGACTGGAAGCCTAGTGTTGTGAATGCTGTAGTGACTAGACAACAGAAACGCAGGGAAGGTAAGAAGATAAAACCTCTTTCTGTTCCAGAAATAATAGGATCTGAAGTTTGTCCAGAGGATATGTTAAAAGCACAGGAAGAAGACGAGACGCTGAAGAATCTTAGAGCTTTGGTTGGAAAGGAAACCAACGGCAACAGAGTGAAGTACATTTTGAAGAAAGGTATGCTGTTTCGAGTTTTCCAGTCAGAGAAAGTCGAGAATGGTAAGCAGTTTACTCAACTAGTTGTTCCTAAGAAGTACAGAATGAAAGTTTTATCACTTGCACATGAGTCTTTAATGGCAGGTCATTTAGCTACATCAAGGACAATTGATAAAGTGCTAGCTGAGTTTTATTGGCCAGGAGTCCAGGCTGACGCAAGACGGTTTTGTCGATCATGCGACATATGTCAGAGGACTACTCCTAAAGGTAGGACAACTAAAGTTCCAATGAGTGTTATGCCGATCATAGATGAGCCATTCAGACGAGTAGCAGTTGATCTGGTGGGACCAATACAGCCAATGACAGATAACGGTAATCGTTATATTTTAACTTTAGTTGACTTTTCAACACGCTATCCAGAAGCGGTTGCACTCAAAGGTATAGAAACTGAAAGAGTAGCTGAGGCATTAGTAGATATATTTTGCAGAATCGGAGTTCCGAAAGAGATGCTGACAGACATGGGGACACAGTTTACTTCAGAGTTGATGGGTGAAGTAAGTCGTTTACTTTCGATGAAACAGTTATCCACGACACCCTATCACCCGATGTGTAACGGCTTGGTGGAGAGATTTAATGGTACCCTGAAGCAGATTCTTCGACGACTGTGTTCAGAGCGGCCGAAAGACTGGGAAAAGTACCTGTCAGCAGCACTTTTTGCGTATCGAGATGCCCCACAGGAGAGCTTGGGATTTTCGCCATTCGAATTGGTATACGGACACAGAGTCAGGGGTCCGATGAGAATCCTACGAGAGCTTTGGACAAAAGAAGAGACGGATTCTGAGGTGAGAAGTACTTATCAATATGTTGTTGATCTAAGAGAACGCCTAGAGTCTACTTGTCAGTTGGCCAGAGAGAATTTAGAGAAGTCATCCGAACGTTACCGAGCACACTACAACAAGAAGGCTAAAAACAGAGACATGTCAGTAGGTGAGAAGGTGCTTGTACTTTTACCAACAGATAGCAACAAATTGTTAATGCAATGGAAAGGTCCTTTTGAGATAGTGAAGAAATTGGGGAAAGTTGATTATAGAATAGACATGAACGGCAAAATTAAGACATTCCATGCAAATATGCTCAAGTTATATTTTGACAGGAAAGAATGTTGTGTTGATGCTGGTATCTTAGGTGTCGCTAGTGCAGCTATGGTGGATGTTGAAGAAGACGATTCAGTTGACGACAGTGATCTGATAGATTCAACACTACCCACTTCGAAGGAGAAACCCAGTGATGTCAAAGTAAGTGATGAACTGACAATAAGTGAACATGAACAAGTGAAATCGTTACTTGAAGAGTATAGTGATGTGTTATCAGATATTCCAGGATGTACGACATTGGATGAGCACTATATAAAGTTGACGAGTGACAAGCCTGTGCGATCCAAACCATACCCTTTACCTTTTACAACTCGTGATGAAGTGTGCGAGGAAGTAAGAAACATGCTAAAGTCGGGAGTGATTGAAAGTTCGAACAGTCCATATTGTTCACCCATTGTGATTGTGAAAAAGAAAGACGGTGCAAATAGATTTTGTATTGACTTCAGAGCAATCAATAAAATTACAGTGTTTGATGCCGAGACTATTCCAAACATAGACGATGTATTTGTACAGTTAGCAGGTTGTAAATATGTTTCCAAGTTTGATTTGTGCAAAGGGTATTGGCAACTTCCTTTGGCAGAGTCTGCAAGAGAAATAACGGCGTTCCAATCACCTCTTGGACTCTATCAATTTAAGGTTATGCCGTTCGGGCTAGTGAATGCTTCTGCTAGTTTCACCCGTTTAATGAGAAAGTTATTAGCAGGGATGCAATCAATTGACAATTTCATTGATGATGTGATTATTTATACTAGAACTTTTCAGGACCATTTGATGGTGATAAAGGAGTTCCTACAAAGATTGCGGGCAGCTAACTTAACAGCCAAGCCAAGCAAATGTTTCATTGGATTCAGCAGTATAGAATGTTTGGGATACATTGCAGGAAAAGAGGAACTCAGACCAATTCCAGATAAGGTCGAAGCAATCCAGAACTGTATAAGACCTACAACAAAGAAACAAGTAAGATCTTTTCTCGGTTTGGTCGGGTTTTATCGTAAGTTTATTCCCCATTTTTCAGCTGTTGCCGCACCATTATCCGACCTGACGAAAAAGGGACAGCCAAACAAAGTTGTGTGGGGAGAGACTCAGCAGAACGCTTTCATCACCCTGAAATCAGCACTAATGGTAACGCCAGTACTAAAGCTGCCGGACATCAACGAAGAATTCATCTTGCAAACAGACGCATCAGATGTTGGCATTGGAGCGGTTCTTCTCCAGTATGAGAATGGTATCAAGAAACCCGTTGCTTACGCCAGTAAGAAACTTACAGCGCAGCAAGTTAAGTATTCTACGATCGAGAAAGAATGTTTTGCTATCATATGGGCAGTTCAGAAATTTCAGAGATATTTGTACGGAAAACAATTTATGTTGGAGACAGACCATCAGCCGCTGATTTATTTATCTCAATCTAAAGTGCTTAATGCAAGACTAATGAGATGGTCCTTACTTTTGCAGCCTTACAGGTTCCGTATTGTGGCGATTAAAGGATCAGAGAACGTGGGAGCCGATTGTCTAAGTAGGCTGTAGGATTTGAGTGAGACATTATGAACATTGTAGTTTTGTACATATGTTTTTTGTTGTTGTTGATTGTGAGTTTTGCACAAGTTCAGTGAACTTTCTTGAATTGGGGAGGTTATGTCACAATCAAAGTTGATTTTGTTACATGTTTATTTGTTTTTCTTTTATTAGTATTGCCCTGCGTTGAGCCTTATTTGTATTTAGTGTTTATCCTGCAAGGAGCCCCATTGTAACGCTCAGGTGATTTAAATATTTGGCCAGTAGCTATATAAGGTGATGTCAGGTTTGTCTTGGGTAGCGCACGTTTTCCTTGACCAGTGAAAGTAGTTTCACAGTTATGTCCATGGAGGGTTAGGTAGTTTTTCGTGGTAACTGAATCTCCAATCAGGGTAAGTGTAATTTACTTACATTTATTATATTAAAAAGTAATGCAGTATTATGTTAATTGAGCTTATTCTATTTTTATCCACGAGAAAGTGTTTGAATTGTATACGGGAATTTTACCACGTGCACATGCCGTGAGTTTAAGCGTAAAGTAATGATATTAGTTTATTACTCAGAGTGTAACGTTACATTGTATTATTATTTTGCTTTGCGAAGCGGTGTGATACATGTTAGTTAAAACTGTATGTTTAAACAAGTATATGTGTAAACATTTATGTTATGTTGTAAGGCAGCCCGTTCGGGGTCAAGCTTATTATGTCTACGCATATTTGTTGAAGGTCCCTATTGATACATGTACGTTAGTATGACTTGGTGCTGTCGGCGGAGGCAACCTAAGGGCGTGGTACGCTGGGCCGAGACCGTGAGAGAGGAAACGTGGTTTCCCGGATTTGGCAGCATTGCAGACGCTTAAGACGCGTGGGATAGGCGCGGGACGTCGAGGACGTGGTGGCATTTGGTGTAAGGGCGTGGTACCCGTAGGTCATGGACCGTTAAACACAGGAGGCGGGGACGGATATAGGAACGTGGTCTCAGGATGGACACTGATAGACATTTTGAAATTCTTTAATTTTCATTTTGTATATTTGTACATATTTGTTTTTATATTATATATAAAATTGTAAATAGAAAAATAGTCTTGTTATCACTGATCAAGCTTAGGGTGTCGTGACAGTAATGTACAAGCCCCAAAGCATACACAACCGAAACAACCCTTAAAATGGAGATTTATGTTATAAACAAAACAAAATACACACATAAGTAAAGGATGAGTATACTTAAGCTTTGAGAGTTGGATCCCGATGTTTTGCGCAAAATAAAATTCCAAAATTCATCAAATTTATGTTTAATAGGTATTAAACAATATCTTAAGAGTAGGTTTTGGTATATTATATTCCATGAAAGTATTAAATAATCCCGAGCGACACGGGGTTCTAACAGTTTTGTCACATTCCTATTGTTATTCATATGCATACCAGTTTTCAACGACATTGTTTACATCGAGCCGCAACTTGTCCATTGATATCATTTGCACTGTGTATTTTGATTTAAACTTATACGTATCCAAAGGACAATGTTTGCCATGTTGCGGCTCATATCTAATTTAAAAAAAATGCCCCCAAACTACGTTCGAGTTAGCTAATAAATCAAAATTAAAAGAGTGTCAACGATTGATATTATAATCACTTTACTCACGTGACATTCCACTATAAGATACGCTAATGCTTTCACTGAACATTTCATTGTGTTTTTCATTGGAGGTTTCTATTGTACTTCTATTGTACTTCTAACCCCGAACTACGGAAGATTTTTGCACAAATTTAAATAGTGTTTGAAGATTATTGTCTCTTATTTTACCTTGTATTTTTCGTAGGGGGTATTTTGAAAGAATTCTGGTATTGACAGTGTGGTTAGTAAATATAAGCTTGTGTCGCCTCCGTATTATGGTCTGTAGGACGAGAGATCTACCCTATCCCTAAGTACTAGAATCATTTATTATTTGTGCACCATGAAACTAAACAATCTCTCTCTTGTCCATTTAAATTCGTAATGTAGGATCTGATTGCGAAAAAATCATATGCGTTAATGTTTACATTCCATATATATATATCCATGCGGTTTAAATGTCTCCGCCTATTTGCGGATACCTCAAATTCGAAAGTGGTCCCGTTTAAATTTCCGGAATTTAAGGCTTATATACGAAAGCCCAGAAGGCTCATTCGAGATTCGAAATACGAGATTCGAAATTCGAGATTCGAAATTCGAGTTTCGAGATTCAAGATCCAAAATAACCAATCAAAAGGCGATTTGAGATTCAATTACTCCCCTTTATTATTTTTTACAATTAAGAAATCGTTGAGTATTTTAAGACCGAGGAGGTCATTTGATTAAATTACAACGCAAGAAAAAGTGTTATATGTTATCAAAACGAAATTTAAAGAAATATTGGAATTTGGTCTGCAAGATATGCTTAATTAATTTATAATAGCTTCTAAATGTCATTTTAGATTAATATAAAGAATATATATATTTCGCGTTATCTACTTTGGATACAGGGTTGTTGACATAATAGTAAACTTAGATTAACAGTACATACATCCCCCCTTTTCTCCAA
>PRKT01000315.1:373801-406735 GCA_003671525.1 Saccostrea glomerata
CCCACCCCCTCTGTTGCTACGTGCCTGCTTTGGTCGATGAGGCTTTGTCGTTGTGCCAACGCAGTACACGACCTCGGATCTTCAATGTCTCATCCCACGGACCTTCAACTTCAAAATTGTCAAACACTTTGCGCAGGAACAGTTGTTTCCTATTCTTTATCGACTCAGGTCAGTTGCAGTACCTGCCGATCAAGGAGCACGTGCTTTACCTGCCGTTTATTTGTAAAGTTATATCTACATTTTTTGCTTTCCTTTAGCAAAACAGGAAACATCTGTAAGCGTAGAAATATTTTAACTTGCCGTGAATGCAACAAAATTGTTTATCAACTTTTGAATGTTTATTTTAGTTTAAATCACATTAAAAATATCGGTGTTTTTTTAGTTTTACAATGTAAATTTATTATCCTATAATTGAATAGCAATCTAAAATTTAACCTGAATAACGATTCCTTCGAGTTCGTATTTCCTTATGAAAGTAATTATTATTTCATTTTATTTATTCTAAGTTTACGGCAGTTTGAAACGTTATGGCCTGTAATTTTGTACATTTTGGCCTTGTTATCTTAGTAAATGACCACATTAGGGCATATAAGTTCTGAAAACATTCTCAGAGAATTCTCAACCAAGCCTCTTTCTCTACTCCTCACCAAGATATTAACAGAAGTGAAGGAGAAAATTCAAGAGTACTCTGCAACAATATATTCAAGAAGTGGTATAAATCAGATGTGGATACTCAAAAATTCTAAGGAGCTTTTGGACATTTCAAATTACAAGATTTTATCAACAGCAACAGCTTAAAACCTAACGACTTTTCAACTTTATACACAACCATTCCCCACGATAAATTAATGTCCGGGCTTTTTGACATCATTGACAGTTGTTTTTTCAATAAAAATGGAACTCGTAAATTTACTTACCTGGTCATGGGTCATTTGAAAATTATTTTTAAAAATAAAATTCTCATTGTACACACAAGAACTGAGTTTCTGATCGACAATATCTGTGTTGTTTTTGAAGACGAGGTCTTCCAACAATCTATTGGAATTTTCAATGGTACCAACTGCGCCCCGTTATGAGCTGAACTTTTTATGTATTCATATGAAGCAAAATCTTATGCGTGAAAAAGTCTTCACGGCCTTCAACTCGACATTTAGATGTACCAATGGCGTATAGTCAATTAACAATTGTAATTTCCATTCCGATGTCGATTGGATATATCCTGGTGAGCTTGAGATAATAGATACCACAAATTCTGGCACATCTGTTTCATATTTGGGTATTTTATTTGAAAAAGACGTTAATGGTAAATTAACAACCAAGCTATATGATAAACGTGATCACTTTAACTTCTTCTATCGTCAATCCCCCTTACTTATGCAGCAATATGCCTTCATCACCTGCATACGAAGCTTATAGATCTCAGTTGATTCGATACGCAAGAGCATGCTATACGTGTGAACAATTTCTGAAACGAGCTAAATTTTTGACTAACAAGTTAATAAAACAAGAATTTCAGCAGTCTCGTTTAAATTCATTATTTCGTAAGTTCTTTAGTCGATACAATGACCTTTTCATTAAATACAATTAATCATTGTGTCAAATGCTGACTGACGTTTTTCATACAAATTCTTAGTTCATTATTTATACACTGAATTGACAACGGATTTTTCCGCTTTTTCCCGATCATGACAAGGAGCACACGGCGGGTGTGACCGGTCGGCAGGGGATGCTCACTCCTCCATGGCACCTGATCCCACCTCTGATGTGTTGGAGATCCTTGTTTGCTCTGCTCCTATTTTGTATTGTTCTATAGACTTTTGATCTTGAATACAGTTCGTTATCTCCGGTTTTTTTTCTTTTGTTTCGTCTCGTTGATTTAATTATATTATATATTCCTTTCGTTTCGACTCGCATTAGAAAAACTTTTGACATTATTTATTTAATGACTTTTTGGTAATCATATAGTAACTTGATACACAGAGTATAAAATTAAATATTCGTTTTTATGCATTTGATATGTCTAAGAGACGTTTCATATTCAACGTATTAATAAGGTCTTCAGAAATAGTAATATCTGTCAAGGTTTTACACCAATTGATTTAAACTTATATACATGTATATATATATATTTTTCTATCTTGAATTCATTTATGTAAAAGAAAAATGACTAGAAAGTCTAGGTATGCACCTTTTAAATTTTACTTTAAACATAAGACTATATTTGCTTCTTCTTAAACAAAGTAACGAAACGTCACTTTAAATAATTTTAGATCTGAATAGAAATCATTGCACCTTCTCTGTTCTTTTTCAACTTTATTTAGGTTATAATAATAACGAAATATTAATTCAGATAAGGCAAATCTGAAACAGGTGCAATAAAGCAATTTATGTTTCTACAGAAATGGAAGCTCATTTTCTAATATATACTTAATTTTTTCATTTTCATTTCGTGTCATTTTTGCACTAAATCTATTATTATCTATCGTATCATATTAGCCCCCTTTCACCCCAAATGAAACTAAACAAGTGTGAAAACTAAGGCAAAGTATCCAGATTCTATTTCTTTGAATTTATTCACAACTCTTCTTCATTGATCGTTCTCTTTGCGTATACATTATGCGACTTCAGTAATCTCTCAATTGTTCTGTACTTTGTTCAACTCAATTATAATAAAACCATCTATACGATGCATTGATTTTCATACTAACAACAAGAATTCAACATACCCATGTCTTTATTATTGGGATAGACTTTTTCTCTAAATAAAGCATTTTTTTTTTCTAGAAGTGGATTTCTGAAAGTTTGATTTTTTCTACATGTCAGCTAGTTTCTTCCCGCAAACACATTTTTTTTACAAAAATACAACAGGTATTTGTGTTGACATTTACAAGCTCGTTGAAGTTCAACATTTCGTAGATTTTATGGTCAAATTAATATCAAGGGGAACATAGGATTATATGATTTCATCATATTTACAACCTCGTTTTATAGTCAACGATTTGCCAGTTCTACTGTTGATGTAGACATCGTTTGCAATGCCCAATCTATGATCATCTATCCTAACATCGAACGTTGACTGATGTCTCTCAAAAAAAAAAAATATGCTAGACAATTAATTTCACTGTGAATTGCTTACGTATTTTTCAATTTTAACGAAATGAGCACGATAATCATGAAAATAATAAAGAAATGGTCGGTGTGCCCCGTTGACATGTGAAACTTTAATTGCTCCAATGTCACCTGATCCAACACCTGTTTTTTTAGAGGTCATCATGGACTCGACTCCTATTTTATTAGTTTTTAAATGTACTTATGAAAATAATGATACTGATCAATTTGTTAACATTCGCGATTAATTTTTCAGTGCAAAACTGAATTTTCAATTTAGTTTTGTTGCAGAAGTGCTGAATTGTTATATTATAAGGATATGGAGATAACGAACAGTATTCAATCTCAAAGTCCATTAAACAATACAAAATAGGAGCAGAGCAAACACGGACCTCCAAAACATCATTCCTGGTAAACATGAATTTGTGGTTATTTTATTTATCATAAAACCAAATTTAAATCCCGTAGAAATAAGTTATTTACAGTTACTTTGTTAGACATTTTCCAAGCAATGATATGTTATATGTATATATAAAATATTGGTTGACAAGTCTTTGATAAAGTGGTTGAAGGAGTGTTCAGAAATTTATTTGATTTTACATTTCGTGAGGAATACTAATTCGTGGGTCTCTTCATACTATGAAAATAACTAAAGTTGATCCTAAGGAAAGTTACTGATTTTACAGTGCATGAAAGAATTGACCTTATGACCGTACTGTCTCCAAATCCGTGTACTTAGTATATAACACCGATAAGCTGACAGCTAAGACAGGGATTTATGACAGCAGCATTAGACGTACAGTAAAACCTCTTTATATCAAACCTGAGGGACCAAGAAAAAAATTCTAGATATCCTAGATCTGAGCTATTGAGGGTAAAAGCAGTTGGGAATTCCAAATCACATCGACATATCTATTATATTTGATGTTACATTGTTTGAGATACAAAAATTTACCCATATATATTTAAAACAACCCGACATAAGTTCATTTGTCATATTTTCATTGCTCTAGTTTTTGCACATTTTTATTGAGCATTAATTATTGTTTGTTTTCGTTCTTGAAATTAGATAATAATTAACTGATGAGAGACCTTTCAGACAATTATATTGCACTTATTTGTCATCATGATATCAATAAATGTTATATGTATGAGATTGATATCTGTTGGCTCCTAGCTCCAATGATATTTTTCTTTATGAATATACATGTACCCAGTTCGAAGAAAAGCAAAAATTTGTAAAATTTATTTCCTATTTATGTTGATCTTATCAATTTAAAAAACTGAAAGATAATACAAAGAAATGTTTAGATTACACCCATTGCTGAATTTAAAGTAAATATCAGTTCCATTTTGCAATACGAAACCCACATATTAATTGATGTAAATATCTGTCAAACAACTGATGATGATATTGATGATATTGATTATGATGATGATGATGATCATCATCATCATCATCATCATGTTGATTTTTCTATTGTCATTGACTTCTTCTACAGCATTATCAAGACTATTATCATTATCAGTTATTTTCTTCACATTTCTAAAAGAAGATACTAGAGGCTTGATTTCTGATTTCAGACTTAGATGCGTATGATTAATTTTGGACACGTGAATTACATATGCATGAAATAGGGAGATAAAGTCACATAAAGCTAAGTGTTTAGTTCTTCTTGGAAATAGGCACAGCTGGCAAACATATAACAGCATGTGCAGGTAATACGATATTTTGTGTAATCTTATGTAATATATTAAGCGGTCACTCGTAAACATGCAAAACTGAAGTTGGTATATACACGCTTCAATATCATGTTTAATTGAAATTTCCCAATACTTTGTTTACTATGTCAGGTTTTTGGATGAAAGCAATCTAGTCAAGTTTGTACTCTTGGGAAGTTTAATGGCAGGTGTGACCCAAAGTGACTCGGTGAAGCATATCACTATTTAAGTTGGCACATTGCCAAACATGCAGCTGTATTTTATCAGCCTTTCCCGCACAATGTACAAAGGGCTTTCTTTATCTAATGTATTTTGTGTTGCTAGTAGTAACTTGTTTAATGATATTGAATTTACGGCTTTGTGTGGACGCCACATAAAGCGTCTGTCGCCATAGCAATAATCATAGTGGTATAGGGTTGTTTATTGATCCCATTATTTCGTAATCTTTTGAATAATGCAAATGTTTCCGATAGAAAAGGTTGTCTTAGCCATGTGAAATTATACATGTGGCTAACTTCGAGCATTTTTAAAATATAATTTTTAATAAGATTGATAAACCTCTAAATAAAATCCACCAGTCTTCCAAACTTAAATGTAATTTATCTTTTGAAGAATTTTAGATAAGTAAGCAAACAAATAACTCCAAAGCATTTTAAATATAACAAGGAGAGCTTTTGGAAAGTTTACAAACTTAAAAATATGATTGTCTGTTTTAAATTGCCCTTCAGTTGCACTATCCATCTTAACTCACAGTATAATGTCTTGTCGCCAGTGGCCTTTTAAATGTCATCAAAAGCCCCAGATAGGGAATTTTTGGTGTTGATTTGGCTAGCAGACATAAATGCATAAATGAGAACACGCTTTATGCAGATTTTCTGACAAGTAGTACCTTGTTTTATCTTTTAGCATTCCATGATATCATGTTTTCAAGATGATTTATTGCCTTACGTTGTATTTGAATCATGTTGTTTCTTTGTCATTGTTGAAATCTGATATATTAAAATCATTACACGTTCTTTGTGTACTCATGATCGTTCCCTTTTGTTTGAGCTGTTTCATATACATAATTTTCCTATTTTTTTTAAAGTATGGAAATATAAACCATGACATCAATAGAAATCAAGTTTCTGGGCTTTGTGCAATCAATTGTTGTCTTAAGAAGAAACTGCTTTGAAGACCATTTAATAGCATGTTCTACAGAACTGAAATACATAACATTATAAAATTTCATTTAATCAACAAATGTCTAAAAATATCGGCAAGAAGAAGTTATTTCAGTAAAACCGTCCATACGATATAGTTAAAGAGAAAATTAGATGCAGTTTTGAAGTTTACCTTTAAACCCATTTATTAATACTTATACACTCTTTTGAAAAATATATTTGACTTTGCTACATTGAAACCTCCGATACAAGAGCTGAATTAAGATTTTCTATGTGTCCAAAGGTGTTTTTGTTTAATATCATAATAATCATATTAGTATAATCCCAGGTTATGCGTAAAAACTGAAAATATTGAAATATATGGAAATAACGAGCAGTATTCAAGCTAAAAGATATATTCAGACAGTATTAAGGAGCAAACACGGACCTCTAAAAATAAGAGGTGGGATCAGGTGCCATGGAGGAGTGGAAATCCCCTGCCAATCGGCATACCCGCCGTGATTTCCTTGTCATAATCAAATCAACCTGTATATATAAACAAACAATTTTTTTTAAATGTCAGTCAGCATTTGAATTCATGATTTATTGCATTTGATGACAATGAATTGCATCGGCCATAAAGCAAACAAAATGATAACTTTAAACATATTGTTGATATTCTTCTTCCATCAACGTGTTTGTCAATAGCTTACCTTGTTAAAGATTTGTTCATATGTAGAGCACGTTCTGTGGATCGAATCAAAGCCCCATGTGCAGTTTTTAAGTACATATTGCTGCACAAGTAAGGGAAGTAAACGAATGAAAAGTTAAAATCTTCACTTTTAATAAAAAGCTTTGTTGTCAGGATAAAATCTTTTCTAGTAAAACATCCTTATATTAAACAGTTGTGTCACATTCTGTTGAATCTCAAAGTTCAATGAAAATTATCGTGTCGACGCATTGATGGAAACATAGACCCTCTACTTTAAGTCAATGTTGAAATACTAATACGTCGTTTATGTACTCTAAAAGAAATTTTTCCGCGTGGTATTAATTTACGCTATATACGCGGTCACACATTTTCCGCGGAAATTTGTCCAAGCGTATTTAATATAAATGTACGGCATATAGTGACAGTCTGAGAAATCCGCGTAATTTTCAACCGCGGATTAAACGGAAATTGAGATTCCGCGGAATTATGACCCTGTGGAAAAAAGTACGTCTACAGTATTCAAATGTCTGGTTGAAATCCACAGCATTTCGTTTATATACTTTGAGCAGACTCTGCTTCATATGAATATAATTTTATTTCTCATAACAGGGAGATAATGATCAGCTATAAACTTAAGAGTCCATTGAAACAATACAAATTAAAAATAAAACAAACACGGTCCTCTGAAAACATCATGGTGGGATCTGTTGCCATGAGGGAGTTAGCATCTTGACATGATCAGACTAACAAAAAGTGGAATGAAAATAGTTGTCTAATAATTGGTATGAAGTACATCTGTCAAAATTCTTCTTATTAATTGTATTTACTGACAAGGTCATTGTGTATAAGTAATCACATCGCCTCGATTCTAAGTTTTGCTTTAATTTTGAAGCCTTTGTGGTTATGGTACCGGTTTGGTTAAGATGTAAATATAAGCGACTATGTTCTAAGGTGTCATGTACATATGTATAAGGTCGTCCACGACCTGAACTACACATATGATAAAAATAAGACGATATGCATTGCATCAACAATTTTTAAGATCGGTGTAATATTGTACTTTTGCCAAAACTAAGAAATGTTATCCCCACAAAAATTGATAAAACACAAGGATAATTGCTGTCATATAAACAAAGAATCTTAAACAGAAAAGACTTATAATATATGTTATATGAGCGTTTACTCGATGTGGATCAAATGCTTCAAACATGTACTTTTAAAGTGGAATATTTTTGCTGAAGATTATTCTGAACTTATTTGGATCTCATCATAGTAAAATATCTGTTTTACAAGAATCAGTAATATATTAACCGTTTTGCACCTTTATGCTCAATAGGTTTCCTAAATGTTGTGTATGAAATTATATAACAGTTTTATAGCTTATATATTCCAACAAATTAACTTTTTTTTTTGGATTTGCATTCCATAATATATCTTATGATGAGGCATTGAACTTGTTTAATTTCCTTGTCATTTTGTCTTAATAAATTCTATCATTATAATTCTTTGTTAAAATTTCTGAAGTTTTATTTACATGTGAAAATAGCAGTTTTCCTTCACGCGTTAAAGAGCATTTATTTTTACTACAATGTGTTATCAATCACACAAGAACTGTCTAAAACAAAATAAAAAGTATAAGATAAATCAAGGCAAATAATTAAATTGTTTCCCTAAGGTTTTAAGTATTTTTTCATCTTCCATCATCACTACCTTGTATAGTTTGCATTTTATAAAGAAAAAAGCTAAGAAAACGACTTTCCTTCTTTAAAGTATAAGAAAATATAGTTAACTAGTGTTTTACTTGAATTTAATTACCATTAACCATAATTAAATACAGGGTAAACCCCTCCCCTTCCATCCCTCCTCAAAAAAATAAGCATGACTGAAACATATAGAGATAACGAACAGTATTCAATATCAAAGTCCATAAAACAATACAAAATAGGAACAGAGCAAACATGGACCTCCAAAACATCAGAGGTGGGATCAGGTACCATAGGAGAGTGAGCAACCACTGCCGACCGGTCACACCTGCCGTTTGCTCCTTGTCGTGATCGGGAAATAACGGAAAAAATCCTTCGTCAATTCAGTGTATAAATAGTTTACTAACAATTACTTTGAAAAACGTCAGTCAGCCTTTATAACTTAATATCTTAATAACAAAATTCTGCAGATTAGCAAACAATCAGAGTAACAATAAAGAGAAACAAAAAAAAATTCGTCTTAAGTTTCGTATTTACTCAGTATTGTCTGAAGGTCACAAAATACCATTTATATATATGTACATATGCTCATCATATTCATCAACACAACCTTAGTGGTACTTAGGTGTTTTTTTCAATAAGTTTAAGCAAAATATATAGCTAAGCAGAGTAAAATGAATGTCACTCACATGTCATTTAAATTTCGATGACACAGTTTTGAAAGAGAACTCTAAGAAGAGTTTACTACATGTACCATAGATCAATTAAAAACACAGTTTTGAGTTGATCATTGGCATATGTAGTATACTTAGTTTCATCATATCTATATATGCCTCACATATTATCTGTTTTGATGTTAAGAATTAATACTTCATATTATCTGCTAAACTGTATGTCAATGAAGATGGCTTCAGCTTTTGTAGCGTCACCTTTTTCTAAAAGACTATACATACTACGCTTATAGTGCTACGTTTCCCAATTTATCAGACTCTGGGTACGATCAGAGTTTTAACGAGCAAGCTATTGCCTAATAAGTTATGACATTGTTAACAATATAAACCGGTCGTAGTTTGGCTGACGTTCTTATCCAATTGTAAGAATAACGAATGATTTGTCTACTTGATTTATAAAAAAAAAATCATGCGGGTGTGACAGGTAAGCTGGGATGCTTATTCCGCTTAAACACCTGATCCCACTTCTGGAATTTTCATGGGTCGATCATGTTCTGTTCATAGAGTGATATTGTTTGTAGAACTTTTTAGATTGATCAATGTTTGTTATCATTACCTTTTTTTAGATTACAGAATTTATTTTTAGCATTCTTGTATGCTCATTTCTGAAGTTTGATTTAAACATTTCTTTGAGTTGTGCGTACAATTTCTTTTTCAAACAAAATAAAATACCTTATGAAATCAATCATTGAGAAATGCTATAAGTTTCAGAACTTTTCTCTAACCCTTACAATTTTTCGTCAATACAATATATTCGATTCAATTCATTCTGTAGGTAGATGAATGAAGAATCGGAATGGATATTCAATGAGAGACAGGGTATATAGCGTTCGTTTCAATTCTATCCTCCTCTTATCGAAAAAAATGTATTTGGGTGTTCATGAATCTATAAGATTAAAAACCGGTGTCATATTTTTTTCACTTCTAGTTAATGAAATATGTTCAATTCAATTTATTCTATAGGCAGTTGAATACTAATCGAAATGGATATCCGGTGAGAGAACTTATAAATAGCCTTGGCTTTACTGATATCCATCTTTCCTTATCAAAACAACTGTATCTTATCATAAGTTTGTATGTTTCCTTCAGATCATGCCAAAAGTGACACAATTCTGTCAAAATCGACAAGACTTGCTGAACAGCCAATTTCTTGTGTCAAATAAAAATGTCAAATGAAACTTTAATATTCAAGTTGCAGCTCGATTTCGTTTATCTAAGATATGCTCTACTCATCCTCAGAATGAATTGTCAAGAAATGGAACTGTTATCATTCTCAAAATTCCAGTAAAACATGAAAAATACTTGAGCAGAGTGGACGAACAGGGACCTCTGAAAACATCAGAGATGTGATCAGATGCCTAAAAGGAGTAAGTATCCCCTGTCCCATGGTAGCTCTTGCTTTGATCCCCTTGTATAAGGCTCGAGTGAACGCGGAGAAATCTGTTGCCAATTCAGTATGAAAATAATAATTTTCCATATTTTTATTATTGGTTGATATTCGACTAATCTGACCAATCTGACGGATTATGCTGATGCAAACGGGACATCGAACCGACTATAGGATAACAAATTGTTTTCTTTTAAGAAGACCGTGGTGCTTCCCTTGAATCATGAGTTTATTTGTCTGTAGCCCGTCTCTTTTAGAAAATTGTAAGGTATAACATGTCTCGCACATCGCATTATCTTGAAAACAAACCTGATATGCAGGTGATAATGTTTATCGTTGCATAGATAATGGAAATTGACGATAGAAATTAAGTTAAAGACATAAAATTTATCATACAATTATGTTGTTATTTTGTCATCAATGTATTTCAGAAGAAAAACATCCAAACATAAGAGAAATGTGTCAAACTTTGTGGTTTCTTTTATTTTGATATGTCAAACGAATTATAAGCGAAAATGAATAATATTAATTAATAAAACTTCATCGATTTTTTTTAAAGTATATAACTAGAATTTTCTCGACATTGCTAAATTTATCTTAATTTCTGTCACTATCCTGAGATCTTCCAGATTGGTAGAACCATTTTTCCTTGGTCTATACGATTAAACTTGTAATTTCATGTCAAGTGTTTTCTCTTTTAAAAGCACAAAGTTATGGGCATACATGTAAGTACTTGAAATATTTGAATAAACGTGTTGCTTGTATCATATCTCAAACATTAACATGAACGCATTTCACTTTGGGGAAAAATGGAAATAGGTGGGTTTTATGGAATCAGAATTTTTTTTATTCAATACTTAGAAACTAATAACTGTTTCCCTTGTCTACCTAACATCGGTATTTTCCGTTCTCAATATTCATTAGGTGAATGAAGAGTATATAAAATACCAGCAGGTCCAGTAAAACTGTAAATTAAACGCAGATAATATTAGGATTAATTGAATCTTTATCTTCACATTCTTCTTCATATTTTTATTATTCATTCTTTCGTACATGTATATAAGATCATTCGAGAAAGAAGACATTTTTCAATTTATTATTGAAACTGTTAACGTATTTTATTTATTTATATTTTTTCTTGTTTTGGGGGATGGGTGCTAATTATGAAAAGAATACTGTCTGTAAATACAACTGTCTGTAAAACACATAGATGTTCATGTATTGATATAAACCTTGCGTAAATATGGTCATTGTCTGTATAAAAAAATCTATGGCAACAGTATGTTGATATAGTAATACATGTATCGTGCTTTTTTCTAGGCTGTTGATGTTTCCTTCACGTCATTTAACGTCGACAACCCACCTACCTGCACTATTCCATGGAACGTGACCTATCGGTATCCAACTGGACAAAGTTACTCATCACTGCCGGGCTGCTATACGAAAGTGGTTCAGCCTGCATTTGATTTCTATCTTGAACATGCTTATTACTTTAAGATCTATGACTGGAAAGGACATTTTGAGAGTTTTGAAGATAGCGAATAAAACTGTATATGAATTCCTATTTCTAGTCTACGACTGCATAGTAAAGAAATGAAGGTGAAACCTCATCAGTAATTCTTATACGGGAATTGAATTGAATACTTGTTTTGTACAATGGGGATTGTTTTTGCATATATTTGTTAAACACTAATAAGGGGAAAATGAGGAATAAGATACCTTTTTCAATATAAATCCCTCTAAATTGCAAAGTTGATGTTTCGTTTCACAGAAGTAATTCATATCAACGATAATAATATGCTATGACTAAGAAAAATGAATAAAAACTGATTACTTGTTAAATGTGATGATTCATTGTCACTCATACAAGCGTTTCCTCCATTCATAATAAGCACTAAGCAAACGTACTGAAATTTTCTGCTACAATTCTGATAAATCTTTCATTTTGATTTAGACATTGCTAACTTTAGATAATTTTAATGCTTAATCAGTTCTCTTTTTGTTGCTAATCTTTGAATAATTAAAACCTGATGAGAAAGTTTACTGTTCAACAACCAAAGAGTAGTTATGTAGTCATCCAAAATGACGCAAGTTTTTAAAAAGTATATTTTGTTCTCTTTAAAATGAGAAAATATGATAACACCATGAAATAGTCATTTACCAAAAACTTCTCAAATATTTTTCCCAGTAGAATATTATATGGTGTAATCATGCAACGTCCTTTCAATGCACATCGCCCTTTCTGTATTCAGAGGACCGTGTTTGTTTTATTTTTAATTTGTATTGTTTCAATGGACTCTTAAGTTTATAGCTGATCATTATCTCCCTGTTATGAGAAATAAAATTATATTCATATGAAGCAGAGTCTGCTCAAAGTATATAAACGAAATGCTGTGGATTTCAACCAGACATTTGAATACTGTAGACGTACTTTTTTCCACAGGGTCATAATTCCGCGGAATCTCAATTTCCGTTTAATCCGCGGTTGAAAATTACGCGGATTTCTCAGACTGTCACTATATGCCGTACATTTATATTAAATACGCTTGGACAAATTTCCGCGGAAAATGTGTGACCGCGTATATAGCGTAAATTAATACCACGCGGAAAAATTTCTTTTAGAGTACATAAACGACGTATTAGTATTTCAACATTGACTTAAAGTAGAGGGTCTATGTTTCCATCAATGCGTCGACACGATAATTTTCATTGAACTTTGAGATTCAACAGAATGTGACACAACTGTTTAATATAAGGATGTTTTACTAGAAAAGATTTTATCCTGACAACAAAGCTTTTTATTAAAAGTGAAGATTTTAACTTTTCATTCGTTTACTTCCCTTACTTGTGCAGCAATATGTACTTAAAAACTGCACATGGGGCTTTGATTCGATCCACAGAACGTGCTCTACATATGAACAAATCTTTAACAAGGTAAGCTATTGACAAACACGTTGATGGAAGAAGAATATCAACAATATGTTTAAAGTTATCATTTTGTTTGCTTTATGGCCGATGCAATTCATTGTCATCAAATGCAATAAATCATGAATTCAAATGCTGACTGACATTTAAAAAAAATTGTTTGTTTATATATACAGGTTGATTTGATTATGACAAGGAAATCACGGCGGGTATGCCGATTGGCAGGGGATTTCCACTCCTCCATGGCACCTGATCCCACCTCTTATTTTTAGAGGTCCGTGTTTGCTCCTTAATACTGTCTGAATATATCTTTTAGCTTGAATACTGCTCGTTATTTCCATATATTTCAATATTTTCAGTTTTTACGCATAACCTGGGATTATACTAATATGATTATTATGATATTAAACAAAAACACCTTTGGACACATAGAAAATCTTAATTCAGCTCTTGTATCGGAGGTTTCAATGTAGCAAAGTCAAATATATTTTTCAAAAGAGTGTATAAGTATTAAAAAATGGGTTTAAAGGTAAACTTCAAAACTGCATCTAATTTTCTCTTTAACTATATCGTATGGACGGTTTTACTGAAATAACTTCTTCTTGCCGATATTTCTAGACATTTGTTGATTAAATGAAATTTTATAATGTTATGTATTTCAGTTCTGTAGAACATGCTATTAAATGGTCTTCAAAGCAGTTTCTTCTTAAGACAACAATTGATTGCACAAAGCCCAGAAACTTGATTTCTACTGATGTCATGGTTTATATTTCCATACTTTAAAAAAATTAGGAAAATTATGTATATGAAACAGCTCAAACAAAAGGGAACGATCATGAGTACACAAAGAACGTGTAATGATTTTAATATATCAGATTTCAACAATGACAAAGAAACAACATGATTCAAATACAACGTAAGGCAATAAATCATCTTGAAAACATAATATCATGGAATGCTAAAAGATAAAACAAGGTACTACTTGTCAGAAAATCTGCATAAAGCGTGTTCTCATTTATGCATTTATGTCTGCTAGCCAAATCAACACCAAAAATTCCCTATCTGGGGCTTTTGATGACATTTAAAAGGCCACTGGCGACAAGACATTATACTGTGAGTTAAGATGGATAGTGCAACTGAAGGGCAATTTAAAACAGACAATCATATTTTTAAGTTTGTAAACTTTCCAAAAGCTCTCCTTGTTATATTTAAAATGCTTTGGAGTTATTTGTTTGCTTACTTATCTAAAATTCTTCAAAAGATAAATTACATTTAAGTTTGGAAGACTGGTGGATTTTATTTAGAGGTTTATCAATCTTATTAAAAATTATATTTTAAAAATGCTCGAAGTTAGCCACATGTGTAATTTCACATGGCTAAGACAACCTTTTCTATCGGAAACATTTGCATTATTCAAAAGATTACGAAATAATGGGATCAATAAACAACCCTATACCACTATGATTATTGCTATGGCGACAGACGCTTTATGTGGCGTCCACACAAAGCCGTAAATTCAATATCATTAAACAAGTTACTACTAGCAACACAAAATACATTAGATAAAGAAAGCCCTTTGTACATTGTGCGGGAAAGGCTGATAAAATACAGCTGTTTGGCAATGTGCCAACTTAAATAGTGATATGCTTCACCGAGTCACTTTGGGTCGCACCTGCCATTAAACTTCCCAAGAGTACAAACTTGACTAGATTGCTTTCATCCAAAAACCTGACATAGTAAACAAAGTATTAGGAAATTTCAATTAAACATGACTTGGATAGAACTGTTTGTTCAAGTAAACGTTGGCCCTCTGCCAAGTGATTAATTGTACTGACACAATAGCCCTGGGTTGTTTTATAAGTGATTGTGTGGTTGGCAGACGATCAATAAAGAATTGGGGTTTTTAAATAATGCCAAGCGGAATATGAAATGATAACCCAATAACAGAAAGAGAAGGGCTTTGAGATATTTCCCACGAAAACTTCTCACAAACATTGCCCTTGTTGATCAAAGCCAGTTTTTCCATCATCTCGGTGTTATTAGAGAACTGCGATAAGTTAACTTAACGCTTGAGTAGGATTAATGACTCAGTTGCTAGGGGTAACTGTAAGCGCACGTTAATTACATCTGACAAAGAAGTACATGCTTGTCGTCTGCTAGTTTGGCGTACTTTAGAAATTCACAAGAGAATTGGGTTGAATAAAATAGTATAAAATACCTTGTTTACTCTTAGTACTCCAGTTGTCATTTTACATTATATATTTTATACAGAGTTAAACTGTGCTAAAAAAAACTTCTTTTTATTAAAATATTTCCCAAACAGTAAATCTGAATAATAAAAAGTTCTTTGTGATTATTTCGACATTTGCTTGAAAACAGTTAATCTAATATGTTGGCTTGGTGCCAACTGCCAAGTTTTACAACGATGAGAGCCGTGCACGGCGAGAAAATTGACTGTTGTGCGCTCTCAAGCGTAGACGCCTTTGTGGACAGGAAACTGATTAGAATTTGCCCGAGGAATTCGAGCGTGGAGGGATATCCGTTGCCATTGGATACTTCGTTTTATAGGATTGGCAAAGAATTCGTCAGCTGTGTTTCCTGCCTGAGGGCTTGTATTACGTGCGAACAGCTCAGACGATTCGATTCCTGAAATAAGTGGTGTTGTGGTAGAATCCATTATTTAGTGAGATAGTCGGGTCAGACATTTTTTATGTGACCGACGCCATTTGCAGAAATTTAAAAGGACTTATCGATTTTTTATGTGGACTTAGAATTTTGTCACGGGATAGCGTACAAGTTGATAACTATAATTTATCGACTCTATTGTGATGGAAGTAGCGGGTTACGTCATATTTTAATACGGGATTAAATATCTGTGAGAAAGGTAAGAACACGTGTTCACGATATATCATCGTGTGGATATCATTGTTGTGTGACAATGTTGCGGTGATGTTGCTGTGCGGCTTAGGATGTTTATTGATTGTATCATTCAGGATGAGTCTCGTGTGAGTGAGGAAGTTACTAGAATGTGTTATATCATGAATATTATAAGATGTTAAATGATTTGTTGCGTTAGGTCCGCATCGCGATGAATCTGTAAAACGTAAACAAACATTTCGGTGCGAGATAAAGAGATTAAAGGGTGATATTTTGCGTACAAATTTTATGCAAATTGGGTATGGTGTATTGTTCATAACAAAAATATATAATGATGAACATGATGAATATTTATTACATATATTAATATTCGAGCCATATATTTTCTCATAATTACTATGTTGTTTCGTGTCATGTTAATTTGTGGATTTTAGTGTCTAATATTATACAAGTCAGTCAAGTGTTTAGAGTAAGTAAATTAATGTATTGTGTACTCGTATGGTACAGTATCATATCTATGGTTACGCCATATAGGGTCTGAATGGATCTGTATGCATGCAGATATATCAACAAGATTATTGATTGCCATTATATTTATAAAACTATGTTTTGTCTGGTAGCATTACTTTAACTTAGGTAACAGTTTATAATATTTATTAAAGAACATATTAGTATATCTTTGCACTATGCCAAAAATGCATACACCCGTGGGCCGTGGTCTACTAGGCCTATGAAGATTGCCATTATATTTATAAAACTATGTTTTGTCTGGTAGCATTACTTTAACTTAGGTAACAGTTTATAATATTTATTAAAGAACATATTAGTATATCTTTGCACTATGCCAAAAATGCATACACCCGTGGGCCGTGGTCTACTAGGCCTATGAGTACTAAAAAACATCGAGACATCCGAGGATCCGAGATTTCCACATCACTTCGACATATAGGTATTCGACATATCAGAGCTTGAGATATATACTCAAGTTCAACTGATTTAAGCAGTCATTGGGTAATTTAAGCAATATATTGACTGCAGGTTTGAGGGCAATGTGTGTTTGTCAAACCCAAGAACCAGACTGTTTGCCCGAGGCTGTTAGGACGATGGCAAACAGTTTGGTTCAAGGTTTTACAAAACACATTTAGCCAGAGAAGACAGTCAATAAATGTTTCGTTATACCTTTAAGATTATTACTTTTTTGACACATGTATCTTGTGCTGTTTTTTGTGTAAAATGAGGTTATAAACTCGGTCAATTATGTCAGTGTTGAACACCAACAAATGCAAATGAGATTTAGCTCTACATATTGTGTGACTTAAGTGGTTCAACATCTCATTGACAGGTTCAAGTCATTTCACTGAGTGGTCAAACATTGATTTTTTATGACCGCTTAAAGTAATACATTAGAGAGTATCTGCTTTAAGGAGTTGATCCTTAAGTTGCGGGTTTGAATCACACTGTGGGATGTGGAGACCTGTTCTTTGGATATGACCGTATAAACCGAGGTCACATGTCACGGTAGGTCAGGGTGCTAGGAAGAATAAGATCTCTCCCTGCTCAATGGCCCTGAGTGCCGAGTATAAGACAAAATTTGCAGCTCTCCACTGGCAAGTGGTGCCGTCTCCATATGAGTGAAAAGTTCTCAAGAGGGATGTTAAAAGTTTGCCTATCCCATATTTCTGCATGGTTAATCCAGATATTTTTTCTTGTTCATAACAAGAACAAACAGCAGATATGACATAATGACAAGTCCACAGGATGCTTAATCCTCAATGGCACCTAATCCCACCTCTGAATGGCTCTGATGTTTTAGAGGTCTGTGTTGCTCTGTTGATAATTTTTAGTTTTAATTGACTTTTGATTACTCAATACTGTCTGTTTTCTTCCCATTTTTTGTATAGCTTTATTGCCACAAGACTTGTGTATGATTTATATTTTGATCTATTAAAATTCACATACAAAATACTTATTTATCTGCCCAGAAAATCCATCTTAGATTTGGTTTTCTCTAATCCTAACTGCATGTAAATAGTGCCCAGAATTACACAAATCTTAAGCAGTTAATTTTATATAATTCCTCTATAGCTCCAAGGCACATAACTGTGTCAGTTGAATATTCCAAATCAGTATATCACTGTGTGCATATTCATTGTTAGAAAAAAAGACTATTATAAGACCAAGTATACCTTGCATATGATATGGTATTCTTTTAATGCAAAATTTTATAAGATGAAATGTTACATTGTAATTTGTGTACATGAATTAATTATAGTGTAAGAAAATGTTCTAACATTAATTTTTTTTTTCACAATTAACGTTCCATGATCAATTAAACTATATACTAAATAAAATGTATAGCATTAATTTTACAGCTAGTAAAATAAAACATCTAGTACTTTATGCAATTCCTAGACATGGGAAATGAAACTTTTATGATTAATATGATTAACCATTTAGGCCAAAGTCAAAAGATTTTGAGTGTATTGGTTGCATGAGGGTACATTAATTTATTTAACAGCTATTTAGCTTAAGTCGAGAATTCAGAGTCAATTTCATGTCTTTTGTTATGTTTTCCATTTTTTTTCTCTCTCCCTTAATAAAAATAATTTTTAAAGGGTAGTTGAAGAAATTATTTGGTTTTGACTTCAGAATCATAATGGTATATCCATGATATTCATGATATGTAAGTTTTCCTAAATCATTGGTATGTAAGCTTAATTTGACCCCTCTGACTCTGAACCCCAGCTTTTATATTTTGACATTTCTTTGATCCCCATTGAGTCAGATACAAATTCTTTTGATTTTTGATATAGTTTCATTTTTGGTCTAAATTTTTTTTATCCAAAACTTGAAAAAAACTATGAAAAGATTTTTATTTTTCTATTTTTAGTAGTTTGATGAAAGTAAACCCTGATGAGCCAGACATGAAGTGTAGGCAGGAAAAAGCAGGGGGTCTGGGGGCAGCTTGAGCCCCCTAGTTGGTCCAGGGCAAAGCCTTGGTATTGATACATATACTAAGTCCTGTTTAGTTAACAGTACTGTAAGTGATTTGATAAGTGGTGCTTTTATCGGCACCATGCATATACCTCATACTTAAAGCATTGGCAACCCTTCCTGTCTAAAACCATTTAGAATTCTCATCCTGAGTTTTATATTAAGCCATATATATTTTAAATTTAATTCATCAAGTTTATTTTTGGGGAATTTTCCATCTTATTTTATATAGCAGATAAAAACAATATAGTAGTTTAATATGTTTCCATATTATGAATATTCCAGAATTATTATGTTGAGTAACGTATTCTGGCTAAACATTTACAATTTTAAGTAAAAATCAATCATAATCAAGTTAGCATTAATCCTAAAACAAAAAGGTTCCTTCGTATTTTAGGTACATATAGCATGCAGAATATGCAAATAAAAGCAGAAAAACAAGATTCTGGATATCGTGTTGCTACAGAGGTACAACCTTCACCAGGATTGCCCTCCCATAATGGAGGTCCCCCTTCCCACCCCTCACAATTAAACAATGGTTATAGACATATGCCCCCTCAGCTGTACTCAGCCTATGGCCAAGTTTCTGGCCAGTTTCCACCACCCCGAAACCTCCAGGGAGGACAGACACCATATTTTCCACCGCCCACAACAGTATCAGTGGCACAAATGAGTCAAGTCACAAATGGAGTAAGTGGTGAACAAGATGCAGAAAAACTAAAAGTATCAGAAAATCAAATAGACTTCTCTAGTGTTAAAGGGATTTTTGGATGGACCACAGTTGATGGGGTGAATGTGCCTTATATATTTAGAAAAGACAAACAATTTGTTTCGGTCCGTATTGTGGAACAAAAACTTCTCAGCAAGTATCCAAATTCGTATCCAGATGAACTGGGCAAACATCAACCATTGACAAGTTATTTTATTACAGTACATGAAGCCAAACTATTGAATGAAATCAATAATGTGCACTGTGGTGGTGAATTTGGCCAAAAACAGTTTAATTCCAAAGATTTAATTGTGCTATTAGAGGACTTTGTGGATTTTTACAATCTTGTTAAAAAGACTTTTCCAGAGGGCAAACTAAGTGAATCTAATGCTAATGGGTCTTTGGTCTCATCACCTTTGCAGTCCATGCAAGTGAATCTAAAGCCAACAGATGATAACAATGAACCTTGTGGGTGGATACAAGTGAACAATACTGTGACTCCATATGTTAGAAGAGTTGAATATGGAAAGTTTGTTCCATTGTCTGTCATGAAGTATGCAGCTGCACTAAGTATTCCAGAAAAAGGTGTGCTACCCTCTGAGGAAGAATGTGAATTGTTGAACAAAGCTTGCAAATTGGCTGGCTTTAACTTTACTTTTTCCATGACAACAAGAATCATATGTTTGACAGACATATTGAAACACTGCAAAGTTCACATCATGGAACTTCCAATGGAAAATCCACTACAGCATGCACAGTATTTAGATCTCCCTTCATCCACCTCATGCACCTCTCCAGTCTCAGCAGGAAGTCCATCCACAGTAATATCATCCATATCCGGACAGACGCAAGTGTCAACACAACCATCTCCACAAACAATGAGACCAGACATTTCTGAGATATCAGCAGTCTCCACTGATAAACAACTTACACCTGAACAAGCCACTCATTACCCCCCTCCACTTGAAAAAAACTATGAAAAGATTTTTATTTTTCTATTTTTAGTAGTTTGATGAAAGTAAACCCTGATGAGCCAGACATGAAGTGTAGGCAGGAAAAAGCAGGGGGTCTGGGGGCAGCTTGAGCCCCCTAGTTGGTCCAGGGCAAAGCCTTGGTGGGGGGTCTGGGGGTGAAACTGCCAGAATCTCATGAGTTTTACCAATTTGAATTCAATATTCTTTTTCAATATTTGCATCCATGGCACAGGACTTTAATTCTGTATTAATACTGTAAATGATAATCATATATTTAAAATTCTGTGGTGAATAGTTGATGATTTTTTGTTGTCTGGATTTCAATGCAGTACTACCTTCTGCCAATTGGGCATCTGCCAAAGATAAGATTGAAAATTGTAGGAGCTTATCAAATCAATTTTGTCTTCTGGTATCAACATTCTTGTTGATGAAAATTAATCTTCAACATTGATCTAATTTGGAATAAGTCTGATATTTAATGTTTAAAAGTATACATTTGTGAAACTCTCATATTAGAATTATTAGAATTCAATGTTTTTGTCCTTATGTTGCTCATACATAGTTTAGCAAACTTCGTTGAGATCTATTCAAGGTTATGCAGAGCTTCTACGTCATGGTACAATATGTTAGTCTAAATGGACATGATAGATCAGAGTGGAGAAAATTTATTGCCAAAAAAATTAGTGATTCAGAAAATAATATGATTTATTTTAAATTCCAGTATTTAAATCACCAGTGTTTATCTAATCATTTTAAAATTAAATAATATTAAGATTGTTACCTTATCAGTAATTCTATTTCAAATTAATTGAATCATTATTTACTTTCAAATGAATTAGTAGAAACCAAAATTATTTAAATGCACTTTATTGTACATGAATATTTATTATGGTTGATATCTTTAAAATTGATTAAGGAAGAATCCTGACAAATGTTTAAAAAAAAACCATGAATGTAATTAAGTTCCAACCTAGGTTACACTTAGCAAAAAACATTTACAAACTGATCTGCAAAGACTCAGAATAACAAGTTAGACAACATTGTTTGTTTCTTTAGCTATGTCAATCTCACTCCCAAAAACTTAAACATAGCAATTACAGTTAAACCTCAATATCTCAAACATGATGGGACCAAAATGAACTGAGAGATACAATGTATTTGAGGACCCTAGATATTGAAGGAGGTGTTTGTTTGTTTAGAATTTATAATTTTTGTTGTTGTTTTAACATGTTTAATGTAAAACATTCCTTCCACACTTTCTTCTGACTTCAGAAAAATTAATATTAGATTTTTTAAAATCTATGATGTAAAATCTTCGTTTAAAATCTTTTTTATTCTTCTGTTCTAATTGGTTCATGAAATAGGCAAAACGGTGTTTTACTATAATTAATTGTCCAACTCCACCCCTCATGCACCTTATGGTGCATGTCTGTAAAAAAGAAAACTAGCAAAATTTTACCCTTTTTTCACTTAATTAAACTCTCCTGAACTGTAAATATTAAGTACATTTATATAATTCCTTCTTTTCCCAATTTTTATAAATGACATATTGTACCTGTTTTATTTCAAGCTGTGTAGAATTATCTATTTATGATTTATTTGAAATACTGAAATATTCATATAAAAGTAAAAGAAAAACATATAGTAAGCATTTATGAATTAAGGATTTACATACAGACTTGAAACTCATTATCTTGGACATCAATAACTTGAAAACCATAGAAGTGTTGAAGTGAATTTAGGAATTCTTGCAACCGCATTTTAATCTCAGAATCTCAGTTTAAGTCAAGATTTCTTGAAGTGTTTGCCTAATTAAGATAATGAGGATTCTTATTTATCTTTTTATAGGTCCTTAATTTCAATGACCAGTCTTAATTGTCACTATTTTTTAAGTAGAAGAGTTTTTAAACATTTTTTTCTCCTTAAATTAAAGTACCTCTGATTCAAAAGAGGAAGTGTTTTTAAATTTTCAGAGAAAATAAAAAATTAATAGGGATTGAGAAGTTCATTTATATAATAAAGATTATCTAGTCTTTTAACAAAGAGTACATCTATAATCTTGAAAAAGGACCTCTAGATTAATTCTATGAATTTAATGAATGATTCATTCAGGGATAAAAGGATTGAAGTGATTTGTTTTTATAATTTCCATTGCCTAATATTTTGCAAGCACTAATAAAAGTTCCTTTGAGATATTCTATGAAATAAACATTCCTCAAAAATGTTCTTTTTAATTTACAGAAGATGTACATAAAAAGCAGTTTGATAGAACATAAAGTCTGATGCATTGTCCTCCTAATGAAGTTTCTCATAAGGTAAGATTGACCAACTATTCATGGTAACAGTGGCAGATCCAGGAATCTTGAAGGGGGGGGGCAGTTTGGGGTTTAGGTAGGGGTCCACAGCTATACCAAAAACTAAAATTGATTTATTATTAGGGCCCCGCTTGGCGGGCGCCCTATAGTGATCAGTCTGTCCGTCCGTCCGGCTGTCCGTCCGTCCGTCCGAGATCTAGAAGTCCATCCACAGTAATATCATCCATATCCGGACAGACGCAAGTGTCAACACTACCATCTCCACAAACAATGAGACCAGACATTTCTGAGATATCAGCAGTCTCCACTGATAAACAACTTACACCTGAACAAGCCACTCATTACCCCCCTCCTGGTCCGTACATGGCACCACCCTATCCTTACATGGATCCCAGATATGTGTTTACCTATAACAGACATCCTATGTACCCAGTTAATTATGGTCCTCCTAATGTTACTGTCAATCAGCCTCATCCTAGCTTCCCACCTGGAAGCAGACCCCCATACCAAAATGGACATTTTCCAGTAGGACAACATAGTAGTTCTTATCCATCTCAAGATCAGTTGAGACCGTCTAATTCTCCAATCAGGAGCCCAAATGCTGGCGTTCCACCTTCCTCCCTAAATAATCGTGTGTCCCCCACTGCTGGAAGGAGACCAAGGATTCCATTAAACAATGCAATGAATTCACCAAATATGTATCATCCCTCACAAATGAATGCTCGCATGCGTGCCCCAAACATGCAACAATACAATATGGGGAATCGACCAAGAGGAAGTGTTGGAAGACCACCCTACACCCCTCGTGGATCCTCTTCTAATAGAATGCCAGATACCAGCAATATGCAAGGCTTTCCTTTTGTGCCAAACTATCCTTTGCCACAAATGGTACCTCCTAATCAGCAAGGTCAGGGATTAACCATGAGAGCCAAAACTGTGAATATTCCACCTCCTCCCAACATGTCTGGACCCCACCAAGCACCTGGCCAACAGGGCCATAGGATGCCTCTGCAGGTGAGTCAATGCAATACATTCTATATTTTTAAAAGATTATCACATATGTACCAGATGCATGAATCTCCTGTTTAATTTACTTTTATTTAAAGAATAATGTAAAAGGATGTTTAAAGTTTCTGCAAATTTGAATTTCTACAAAATTTTTAGATAACACAAGCTAACAGTTTCTTATATATTAGAAATGTAAAGAAGCATGCTCTTTTTCATTAACATGCTTTGTAAAAATAAAATGATTAGAATATACTGTAATACATGTACTATGTATTTATTCCAATAACTTTTCAAGAGAACAAAAACACCTATGATTGACATTTGGCAGGAATCTCCATGCATTGAAAAAGGAATATTTCATTGATATGTCACATTAAATTTTAGCATTCTTTTGATGAATATGGTTCTTGTGAAAGAGGAAAGGGAAATATTTTCCCAATATTGTGTTTTGATTTGCTTATTCAGGGAATTACTTGAAATTGCCTAGTTGAGTCAGTTAGCACAAACTGCTACATTTAAATTAAAAACACATTTTTGAAAAATCTATCTAGTGGTCATTTCTCCATGATTTTGAAACATTATTATACCCCCCGCAAACGAAGTTTAGGGGGGGTATATTGGAATCACCATGTCCGTCTGTCCGTCTGTCTGTCTGTCTGTAGACGAGATTTTGTCCGGACGATTTCTCAAAAACTATTCGAAGGATTTGTCTGAAAATTTATACACATATTATTCACTATATGAAGGTGTGCACCTGCTATTTTCATCTTGATTGGATGATTATTTTGAATTTTACAGGTGTTTTTTCATTTTTATTTTGTGGTCTTGTGCAGACCGTTTCTCACAAACTATTGCAAGGATTTATCTGAAAATTTGCACACTTATTATTCACCATATGAAGGTGTGCACCTGGAATTTTCAACTTTATTTGTTTATTTTTCTGCATTTTACAGGTTTTACTTTTTATTTAAATTGACTTGTTCATTTTGGGCTCATTTATAAGGTTTGAGAGATAGAATCTAGAATATCTGTACAAAAATGTGAACTAGTACAGCTAAAAACAACTCATTAAAACTAAAAAAAAAAGAAACATCATCAAGTGTTTAAAACAGTTTTTACATTACACAGAAGATAATGTAAATTCATTTGTCTCTTGGGAATAATGACTGGACATGCATCCAGTTAAAGATAAATTAATGAGTTTGGTGTTGGAGGTTGTTAAGGCATATCTCTTATCAAGCGTGTGTGTGTTATCAAATCTCCGGGGAATAAGGCACAAGAATTAAAGATCTCTCTTCTCTTATTCTCTTAATTGTAATTTATTGTCTGTCAAAGCACTTCATTACTGGATGACCAGCTTTTTATTTTCAAAATGAATTTGATATATCAAGATTAATTTGATTTTGTATTATGATTTTTTTTTTCAATAATTAGTTTGCAGAGTGTCATGACACATAATTGCAATATATTTCTTTAATGCAGAAATAAAAAAAAATGTTAAGATTGAATTACAATGTATTAGTATTGATGTTTCATTTGGTTGCACTTTTGTTTCACTCATTAAGAAACATAATGAGCACTTATATTTTACTGCAAATTTTTGTAAGTAAATAGTGAACACCTCTAGATCCATAAAGTATTTTTTGAATTGGCACCTTCTCTGAAAAACCCAGCGGGGGTATTTGTCCCTATTGGACAGTTCTAGTTTGCATGTATTTTAATTCAAAGACTCAAGCAAACATGCAAAAAACAAAAAAGGGGGATGGGGGAGCAAGAGACCATAAAAAATTAATGCAGTGCTTTATTTTGATTTGTAATTACTACATGTGCACATATTGCAATGATAGCTCATTAGTTTTGATTACCAGTGTAGTGCACTTGTAATGAAAGGTTTTTGGTTCAATTCTTGCTTGGGTCAAATATTTTTTTGCAAACAATCAATACTTTTTGTCCTTAATTTTATGTAATGATTTACAAAAACTAAATTGATTTATTTTGGTTCAGTTACACTGAAAGGGAAAGTCACTGAAATTTTAATTCATATACACTTGTAATTGTTTATCCTAACTTCATGTATTGAGAAATGGATTGAAATATTACAATTTGGCAAGTATTTCAAACAAAATCTAACATTTTTCCTATGTTTGTATGTGCGTAACTTTGTGGCATCTGTCCAGCTATGGTCAACTAACCAAATTGTGGACATTTAAACTATAAACATTTCTTGCATATATTGATTCCTGCAGATCACATTCCATAGATGGACATTTTCTTTTGCATTGCATAGTTTGACCATTAAAGATAGATATGAAAATGAACTTAATGTTATGTTGAAGAATGGCATTATCATGTGTTATATCCTAAAATAAGGCCTACAATAAAAAATGTTTTGTTTGATGTACTCCAGCTGTCCCATCAAAATTGCTAGCTCTTTACCCAATCCTTTTATCAGCACCTTGAATTTGGAATTTTTTTCTTTAGTTTCCATAGAAATTGATATTGATTCATTTTAACGTGTTTTAAGCTCAGGTATATAATTTCTCTAGGATGCTTTTTGATTGAAAATTTTTGTAGCAATATTAAATTTGTGTAGCTATATATCCAATGTGCATGATGTGTAATGAAAACCATAATAAATTTCTGAGTCTGTGATTTTTTATTACTGTTTATGTCATATCAATTTGTTCAATACTGTATTAATATAGTGAGAAAAAAAATTACAAAATAAAACAACGGGCCTACCCACTTTGAAAAAGTTGGTCAGAGTATATCAAACAAAAATATTTTTAATGATGGCCCAATGTTTTTATTATATATAATTAATGTTAATGTGTAGTTTCTAAGTGTTTTTTAAACACATATTCTAACACATAAAAATAGAGAATGATAAATATAGTTGTCAGTTAATGTCTGATCAGACATATATCAATCCTGTACATGTACATTTGATGAAGAGCAAACAAGATCAATTAGAAGTGAGCTCTCTGGTGATCTATGTACTTTGATCTGTGACTCGACATCCATCAAATTTCAGTTTTGATCAATTTCATGCCAGTCACCTTGCACAATCTTAATAATCTCAGTCCTGTGTACGTGTGGCTTGTGTAAACTTAAATATAATCTTATTGAACACAGTTATAACTATAGTGAGCTCTCCATGGCAGGCATCCAAATTTTAAGCTGTTTAAAAATCTCTTTATTCTTTCATATTCAAGCCTTTCAAAACCATAACTTTGATACTCAATACTAGAGACGGAAAGAAACCCATTAACAAAGGAATGTAATTTGGTCCGCCCTGTCGCCTAGTTCACTGAACACAATACTGGTGTATAAAGGCCTATGTTCGGGTTACCTGGGGGCGTTTTAAAAATAGATCAGGGTAGTAGTATGCAAATGATTACCACGAAAAACTGGAAAGGTTATTTCTGTGAATTCTCAGAACCTTCAATCTTTTATTTAAAAAAATGAAATACACATTGAATGTTACCAAAATCAAATCCGAGTCTTTAATAATATACATAGCCAGGTAATCATATAATGTTACTTAGGCAAATGTTTGTTGAGTTAGATCAAAACACATTTAATATATACTGAGTATGAGATACAAAATATTTCCTTAGGCCATCTTTAGAATATTGTTTGTTTGCACTCTACTGCCTTGGTAAGAAAAATTGGGTCAATCAGTAGGTGGAAAAATCTTTTTTTTTATCTCAGAAAACTTCAACATATATGTTGACAAAACGGAAAAATTCGGAATAAAACAAATTTGAATATCTTAAACTCTGGAGGTTGAAAAATGTTATGAGTCATACCAATTTTAACCAGTCAACAAGGAGAAGGCAAACAAATAAATTTTTAAAGATGGCCTTACAGAACACTGAAATACTTTATCATTTGTGACTATATAATGACTCTAAAGTTCAACTTCATCTGATAAATGAATATCTAGATTACACTGAATTTTATTTTTACTTAAGGGTCTACCTAATGGTTCCCAAACAGCTCCACCCCCGTCTGGGAGAGAACAAGTTAACAGTAACCCAAAAGTCAATGGAACAGCAGGAAACACTCCAGTGTCACCACCACAAGAGAGAAATGTGACTCATAATGGTCAAAATCAAGCCAAAAATAAAACCTCACCACCTGCTTTGGTTGAAAGTATTAAAGGGGTTTGGCTTTCAGGCAAAAGCATTTCCTGTATGCATTTAGACAGGCCTGGCAGACAGGGCAAGTTCTGTCTTGTGGAGGCTGTGTGCAAACTGTATTTCAATGGTTGCAGTGTGAATGAATTTCTGTATGCCCTAGAAAATGTTCTAAAGGTTCCCTTAGTTACCTGCACAGATGAAGAGGAAAAATCATTTATTCACTACTACAGCTTACCTGTTTCTGTCCTTAAGTGCAACAAAATGATCAATTATGATGACTTAAATGAATACTTTCCTCAACTTTCTTATGTGTTTCGAGAAAAAACAGGGTCAACTAGTGATAGTCAGAGCAGCCAAACATCTACCTCAAACAAAAACCCATCCAAAGGTATCAATGAGGATTTATCAAGAAAGCGACCCTTAAATACAAATAGTGGGCCAGCCAGTAAGCAACCTTGTCGCAGACTGGAAGCAACTGTACAAAGACTAATGAGTCAACAAGAATCACAAACGGGAGGTAGGTTATTGAAATGTTAACTTAAATGTTTTGAAAAAAATTGATCTATTTCCATGTTATCCTCAGGAAATTCAGCTTTCAAAGTGAGTAATCTCTCATTGCTCTATAAAATTGAGCCATTTGAATTATTGCAAGTTTGCATGAATTTTTGCGTGTATGATTATTTTTCCCCAATTTTTTGTTTTAATTTTTTTTTGGGAATCAACATTAAGTCTCTCGAAAGTCAAGAAGTTTCGGGCCAAAAACTATGGAAAAGCATCACCTGTTCTTGTTTAATTATAAATATATATTTATACCCCTCGCAAACAAAGTTTGGGGGGTATATAGGAATCACCTTGTCCGTCTGTCAGTCCGTCTCTGTCTGTCCGTCTGTCTGTCTCTCCGTCTGTTTGTGCAATCATGTCCGGTCCATATCTTTCTTACAGAGAGACATTAGAATCTACTACTGCACACAAAGATTGCCCATGACCTAAGGGTGTGTCATGACCTTGACCCAAGGTCATTTGGGGAAGTTCAAGGTCACTGGAAGAAAAATTTCATAATTCCTGTCTGGTCCATATCTTTCTTATGAATAAACTTGGTAGGTTCTCATTTCACACAAAGATTGCCCATGACCCAAGGGTGTGTCATGACCTTGACCCAAGGTCATGTTGGGAAGTTCAAGGTCACTAGAGAAAAATTTCATAATTCCCGTAGGGTCCATATCTTTCTTATGGATTAACTTGGTAGGTTATCATTTCACACAAAGATTGCCCATGACCTATGATTGTGTCATGACCTTGACCCAAGGTCATATCGGGAAGTTCAAGGTCATTGGAAGAAAAAAATTCATAATTCATGTCTGGTCCATATCTTTCCTATGGATAAACTTGGTAGGTTCTCATTTCACACAAAGATAGCCCGTGACCCAAGGGTGTGTCATGACCTTGTCCCAAGGTCATTTGGGGAACTTCAAGGTCATTGGAAGAAAAATTTCGTAATTCATGTTTGGTCCATATCTTTCTTATGGATAAACTTCGTAGGTTGTCATTTCACACAAACATTGCCCATGACCCAAGGGTGTGTCATGACCTTGTCCCAAGGTCATTTTGGGAAGTTCAAGGTCACTGGAAGAAAAAATTCATAATTCTTGTCTTGTCGATATCTTTCTTATGGATAAACTTGGTAGGTTGTCAATTCACACAAAGATTACCCATGACCCAAGGGTGTGTCGTGACCCTGACCCAAGGTCATTTGGGAAACTTCAAGGTCACTGGAAGAAAAATTTCATAATTCATGTTTGATTCATATCTTTATTATGGAAAAACTTACTTCTGAAAAAGCCAGCGGGGGGTATTTTGTCCCGTTTGGACAGTTTTAGTTTTGAATCTGAAAATCAAAACATATTAGACAAAATTTATTATTAATTGCTATATATTTGGTGTATGTCTTTATCAGATGTTGTGTTGGGTTTAAGTGAACAATTGTCCATTTTGATTTACAGAGCATCCCAATTTTCCTAAAATGAATGGGGAATCCTCAGGGGGAGCTGTTATTATTTTGGATTGAATTGATACCTCCATAAAGTATCATTCTTTTCAAACAGAGACCACCAAAAGCCAGGCATAAGAAATTCTCCCTGTGTATGGAACTCTGAGGACCAAAAAGAGCATATTCAAAGTTGTGATGAGTCAAGAATCTGTGTTAAGGACACTTTGCTGAATTTCCTTCCAAGCAAGAGACAAAGGATAATAATAAGTATTCCATGGTTATATAAATGACAATACAGGATCAAAGGTTGTATTCATGTTGCTAGCATTATGTTTTTTGTACATAGATCAAAACTACACACAGTGTCCAATAGTTGTGTATAATAAAGGTATTGGATCTCTGTTAAGCAAAATAGAGAGGAGATGCCATGATTCTGTGTAGAAACGCTGTGCTTTTTCTGAATTTTTATATGCATATTTTATGTTTTGTATATTTTGTCTCATTTGTGTTCATTACAATATTGGGCATTAGAATAGGACTGAGAACCAAAGAAGGACAACTCTTTCACAGAGCAATAATATTAATTTTGTAACTGTGTGTAAATCTTTTTATTTATTCATATTAGCACACAAATAATATGAGTATAACAGATGTTTGATTTTATTACTTAATTTTACTACTTAGAAAACATTCAGTAAGAATTAAAGACATGTTGACGATCAAACTATATAAAAAAAAGTTCCTTGATTTTTTATGCAGATACTTCTTTTTATTTTATTTTTTTTACTGTAAATATTTTGTTTCTGTGAATATGATTTTGTGTTAGTATATATATTGTTATGCCTATACTTTAGAATCTTGTTTGAAAGTGCCACTAATTTGGTATTATTTTGTAGTGCTGTAGAAAAAATACATTATTTAATAACAGTTATTGTAGAATTTTACAAACTGCTGATTTGTTTATGTGGAAATAGGAGGGGGTGTAAATTTATAATTTTTTTTACTTTCAATATGGAAAGAAAACTTCTTACACAGAAGAAATGGGCATTCTAGAAACTGACAGCAATTCAGGGTACAAAAATAAATTATTGTAGAAAATTCACAGTATCAGTCTTTCACATCATCAAAATACATGTATGCCTAATATTCCTCCTTTGCCTCTAATTTAAAGGGCAAATCAAATAATTTTGCCAAAAGACCAGCAATTTCTTATTTTACTTGTTAAATTTACTGTTTTTTGTTGATTCAGTCAATAAGACCACATGCTTTTGTAAATGTTTCTAAACATATGTCTTTTTTTCCCAAGTACTTACTGAATATATTTGTAATATGCATACAACAATTTTTATTTGTTTTTGATCAATAATTTACAGAGAAGTATTTCATCACAGTAGTTGTTTATATTTCATCATTTACATTAGTAGCAGGAAATGTTAAGAAAATATGTGCGTCCCTATCAATCAAATTGACTTCTGCCAAATATAAAACATATACATTTTTAAGTATTTAATAGACACTGACATATTTGCTAAGTGGTACATGTAGAAAAAATGTTTTATGATTAAAAAAAGAAAATCATAAAAAGAATGTAAAATAAAGATATAAAACTTGACAGGTTTTTCATTGTTATTTAATTGTTACAGCTAAATATAATGCATATGAGTTTGATGTTTATGGTGAGAACTAGAAATCTACAGATATATTCAGGTAGCCAAATGTACAGCGGCAGAAATTGTAGCGTTATGGTTTTATATATTAGTCTTTGACCATAGCGCTACAGATCAAGTAATGCAAAAAAGGTGCAATTTACGGCGCAAGATTTTTTGTGAACAAGTCCCCACTTTCCAGCACTGGTCAATCAATTACTTTTCACTCCCTAATTCTAGAAACATTCTGTAACAAATTTGTATATTTTATCCATATGTACTCTTAATAGTCGTCTCTGCAAGTGATAAACTGGCTTGATGATAATTATTTCTTGGATTGCTGAAAATTCACTTCAAGCGAGTTTATTGCCCGTAGAGACGTCTATAAAGGGCTGGGATGTGGATTAAATATACAGAATGTATCTAGAACTTGGAAGGGAAAGGTAGTTGATTGACCAAGGCTGAAAAGTGGAAAAATTGTACCCAAAAGTGCGCAAAAAATCATGCACCGTAAATTGCACCTTTTTTAGCATTACGCGATCTGTAGCGTTATGGTCAAAGACTAATATAAAAAAGAAACCATAAAGAGCTACCAAATGTCAATACATCTATACATAGCCTAGTTCAAAATGTTTTTGGAAAAGTTTTCGATTGATTTTAATATGAAAAACTAAAACCAGAAAGCGTTTTTGGCATTGTATTTTATTTCATGTATTTAAAATGATCACAATACTCTTTTCTGAGCATAACAAATATACTTTCCAAACAATAATACGAAAATTTTTGCAGATGTAAAACTATTGAGGATTTTTTTCAATGCTGTAATATGTTTAACCCCCCCCCCCCCCC
>PRKT01000315.1:409117-419737 GCA_003671525.1 Saccostrea glomerata
GTATCGTTACAGAAGTTAAGCATTGCGGTTTGAAGGTAATTTCCATTAAGAGAAATTGAAATTTTTGGCATTAAATAAAATTATCGTTTCTTTTAAGGGAACCCACTGGGGTTTTATTGTATGACATCTACAATAGAGAAACTCTTTAAGAATGTAATGATTTATTACACTTGAAAAAAAATCAGTTACATTCGATAGTTAATCAAAATCCGGTAAAAACTTTTGATTTCAGTTAGGTGTATAATATCGTATTTTCCCCCAAAACTGATTCTGTTGATTTTGATTTTCATTTATTTATTTATCGATAATTCTAAATTGTCTCTAAGTTTTTTTTTGTTTTTTTTTAAATTATTTACTATTATTTTGCAAAAAATATGAGTACGCTTTCCGATATTACGCTTGTCTCGCTCTCTTCTCCTTTCTTTCCTTTTCTTTCTTTCTTTTTTTCTTTCTTTCTTTCTTTCTTGTCTTTTTTTTTTTGAAAATGATGTGGACGTTTTTGCGTACAAAAGTACGCCTGGCTACGCGCCTGACTGACAATTAGTACGAAAAACGTCAGTCAGCATTTGATTCAATGATGAATTGTATTTGCTTATAAGGTCATTGTATCGACCATAGAACTTACGAAATAATGACTTTAAACGATACTCCTGATATTCATGTTTCATCAACTTGTTTGTCAATAATTTACCTCATTTTAGAAATTGTTCATACGTAGAGCATGCTCTTGCGTACCGAATCAGCTGATATCATGAAAGTCCTTGAAAAAATAGCCCAATTGAAGCTTGAAATTAGCACTATTTTAGTAATATCTAAAAACTAACACCACAGACCCCCACTTTTTATTTCCTTTTCTGCATAACTAAGATAACTTTGATCACTCTGCATAAATGCAGAAAAATGACGTTAAGGATAACTTTTGAAAAAAATGAATTATGTGTTAGACATAATTACAGTGCAAAAATGTCATATTAGTTACTCAATTGTGCTAAATGAAGCGCACAGACCCCCTTTTTTGTTTTGATTTTGTTTATTAAGCTATATTTGTAGAATCTTAAAATTTACTTGACAAAAAATTCTTAATACGTTGTGAAGATAATGTAATTTTGCTAGCTTCCCCTCGAGCTCGCCCTGACAGAACCCCGATAATACTAGGGCTGTTCAATAAATAATGTCCAGCTGAACTGTATGACATACAATACAGATATCATATGACGTTAAACTTGACTTTTTCTCATTATTTAATCTGTAATGAATTTATAACAGTTTATGTGACAACTTTTCATCACATAGTTTCATCGTGAGAAGCTGGGAAACAAGGGCTATTCGAGACACTGCATTATAAATGAATTGTAAAGAATCAGTAAACTAGATTGAAAATAAAAGCGTTATTAAAGCTGCTGTAAAACTTGTAAAAAATCCCAAAGAAATATTCACTGAAATATGTGACATTTACAGCAACCAATGCCTGTTTTATAGACAAATGAGCAGGTGGATTTCAATGATAAAAAATCATATAATGGGCATCAAAAATGACTACCGTCCTTGCCAACAAAAATTAAAAGAACTTATGTACTGTTTGCCAAATTTCAACAAATAATATTTAATGATGTATGATTGACTTTACGACACATAGCAAACTTGATTGACATCATATCGGGATTAGTTTACACTGTTCTTAAGAAACGTTTGACAGTAAAAAAGCTTGGTACTCAAAGGTCACCATATACCGTTTAAGAAGACATTTTAGCGAGAGGCAAATTTAGCGATTTGTCCTTAAAAATTGGTACTTTAATCTTAGCAAGATGTAATTTTAGCGATTTTAAAATGCCCATTATTGAAGCTATTACAAATAACATGCAATTAATTTTTAGCGATATTTAATTTTAGCGATCTCAACACCCTCGCTAATAATGCCAAAAACAAATCCTCGCTAAAAATTCTGCTTATACGGTATTTTTGAAAATGAGTGAAAACGACAGCAGGTACGAAAGTCTTAACAATTATTTCAAAATATCAGTAATTGTAGTTATTCAAGTTTGTTTTATATTCAAACAGATTTTGGAATATGAATCTATTGCTTAAAACCCTCAAAACAAAATTTACCATAAGATGTACTTGATAAAAACGGCGAAGGTCTGACAAGAGCAAAGGTATGCAAGAGCACAAATACAGATTTCTATGCAATTTTCTTAAATATTAGTGGTATTGTTGTCTGAATTCGTATTTGGGAAGATAGTTTAATATCTGGAGGAGTGTAGATACAGTTTTTTGGCAAAAAATCTAAGAGGTTTATTAGAGGAAGGGCCCAGAATCAGGAATCCACTACATTGAATTTCTTCATGACAGCGTCCAAACCCGCATGCCCTGAAGAGTAAAGGGATTTTCGGGATAAACAGAAAGTTAATGTTTTTTCACATTAACTATATTCGCCAGATGTTTGACCTTTTGACTTGTTTCTATTTCCAAACTTGAAAAAAAAACACCTTTCAGAAGGAAGAAACAAGTCCAGGAAATCATTGGATCTGCCATTTTCCAGTATATTAAGGGTCATACCCAAAAATGAGTATTAAAAACAATCAGAAATTGGATAAAAATGTTACGGACATGTGTTTTAAATTAAAGAGATTAATATGTAAAATCATGAAGACTTAATCATTGAAAAGCGTCTTTTGCTTTTTTCTGAGCACCGAGGACATTATTTATTGAACAGCCCTCGTATTTACTGAGCTATTCTTTTCTGATTTGGTTACAGGTTGTACCAGAATTTCATTTCTGTCTAGTTCTTGCTAGGTCATTACTCCCACCTTTTTTGGGTTTCTGTCGTATTTTCACGTCTGTTACATGTAAGCAGTTGTATATTTCATCTCGAACATAACCTTTCATGCAGTCTCTCATCCAATATCAATATCTGACTCTCTTTCCTGTGGAGTAACCAGAGTTTTCATAGTCTGGGAGATACATTAACAACAGATAATGTACGTCAGCTGAGTATTATCTGACGTGCATCCCCGATCACATATTCAATACAATGAATATAGTAAAGCAACTTAACTCTTCAGGGGATAAATAGGAAGTACTCAATATATCGTGTATACAGTCGGCATGAAACAAAAGATTGACCACCAGAATAAGTAATGCATTATTATAAATCATTTATATGTACCAAAGTTACAAACTTGTATGTCCATTGAAAGTCATTATGTGACTAATAATAATACTACTACTCGGCTTTGAAAGTAATTCATTACCGATGATTTGCTTATTGTTTTACTAACTTATAAATAATTATAACTTGTATACATATACATTACTTTCCAGTAAATGTTCAGCCAAGCCTCTTTTGTTACTCCTCACTAAGATATTGACAGTAGTGAAGGAAAAAACTTCAAGAGTACTGTTCAACTATATATTCAAAAAGAGCTGTGAATCAGATGCGGATACTCAAAAATTCCAAAGAACTTTTAGACAATTTGAAATCACAAGATTTTACCAAAATCAACAGCTTAAAAACTTACGACTTTTCAACTTAATACAGAACCATTCTCCACGATAAATTAAAATCCAGGCTTTTTGATATTATTGACAGCTGCTTCTTCAATAAAAATTGAACTCGTAAATTTACTTACCTGGTCATTGGTCATTTGCAAATTTTTTTTATTTAAAAAGATTCTGATTTCACACACAAGTACTCTGATGTGACATCAAGATGCTTGAGTTTCTGATTGACAATATCTATGGTTTTTTTTTTTTTTGGGAGACCAGGTCTTCCAACAATCTATTGGAATTCCCATGGGAACCAATTGCGCTCCGTTATTAGCAGACCTGTTATTGTATTCATATGAAGCAGAACTTATGGAAAATCTTAGTCTTGAAAAGAAGAAAACACTTGCTATGGCCTTTAACTCGACCTTCAGATATATGGACGACGTATTGTCAATTAACAATGATAATTTCCATTCCTACGTCGATATGATATATCCAGGAGAGCTTGCGATAAAAGATACCACAGAGTCTGGCACATCTGTTTCATACTTGGATATTTTACTTGAAAAAGACGTTAATAGTAATCTAACAGCCAAGCTCTATCATAAACGTGATGACTTTAACTTTTCTATCGTCAACTTCCCTTACTTTTGCAGCAATATACCTTCATCACATGCATACGGAGTGTATCTCAGTTGATTTGATACGCAAGAGCATACTCTACGTATGAACAATTTCTAAAACGAGGCAGATTTTTGACAAGCAAGTTGATGAAACAAGAATATCAGCAGTCTCGTTTAAAGTCATCATTTCGTAAGTTCTATGGTCGATACAACGACCTTGTCAGGAAATACAATTTATCATTAAGTCAAATGCTGACTTACGTTTTTCATACTAACTGTTAGTCCATTATTTATACATTGAATTGACTACGGTTTTTTCCGTTATTTCCCGATCATGACAAGGAGCACCCGGCGGGTGTGACCGGTCAGCAGGGGATTCTCACTCCTCTCCTCCATGGCACCTGATCCCACCTCTGATGTTTGGAAGGTCCGTGTTTGCTCTGCTCCTATTTTGTATTGTTTTATGGAATTTGATAATTGAATACTGTTCGTTATCTCCATATCCTTCTTTAATCAAAAGCTTATGACTTCATTTATACTAAACATTACCTAATTTGTTTTTAAAATTTGAAAATATTTTTTTGTTTACAAATGTATCTTTAAATTTTAATCTCATAAAGGAAAGTCTTTATTTTAAAATATGAGTTTAACTTGGTAGAAGTTACAATGAAGTTATTTAAAAGCAGAATAACCTAAATGTTTCAGGCTCGTTATTATTTTTAAAACAATCAAATGTTTTGTTTTTTTTTTGTTAATACGGGGGTTAAGGTTACAACCTTTGCAGAAAAAGTACATAACAAGGATTTTGTTTTTTTTCTGCAAGGAATGTAACGTTAAATCCAGACTTTAAAAAAAATGGTTTATATTCATAAATGTTAATTACAAAATGAATAAGGGAAGATAAAATACTTTATTAATCCGTTACGTTCACGGAAGGGCCTTCTTTTTCAGTTTTTTTTTTATAAAGTTGGCTTTATTTAAATAAAAGTATCCATCTACTTTAGATTAAATAGTTTCATGGTCTAAAATTTTCAGAGGGATCAAAGAAGATTTTATTCAACGGATGTAAATAGTTTTTATCTGAATTATTAATCAGGTAATATAGATTTCAAAAAGTGATACAGGTAGTTATTTTAAAAAAAAATTCGCTGATTTATCAGGTCATCTAGATGTTGCCTTTCAAAGACGTTTAAAAAAAATAAAATCTTTGATTACATCAGATAGTAAAAAGTGAAGATATGTAAATATTCGTTTCAAAATTATGCTGGAAATATCTAAAGATTATGGTACATATATATAATTTTGAAATTTTGATTTTCCTGAAATCTTGTCACCATGCAATCCATTTTCCCGCATGAATTTCTCTTAATGTCCGGTTATTTATGTTAAGAAAAATTAAGAAAAGGAATAGTGAGATACCCCGGTATTCATCTTATAAGTAAATTAAGAGCTGGAGAAAAGAGTGGACCCTGAAAAAACACTAGAGACTAGGAGGTTGCAGTATTATGTATTGTTCAGGAAAACAGAGTACCTAGTCTATTGTTAAAATAAGTATGAAATAATGGTATTGGTATAAAACATTTTAGTCGAAATTCGATCCACCAGTTGAATGCATTTTATTTGCAATCAAGTTCATGATAACTACTGTAATGTCTGCCAAATCTGTTTGTCTGAATATTTTACTGATTTTATATATTAATGGTCATCAAACGAATAAACATGAAGATTCAATTTATTTTATCATTAACTTCAACTTTTTCTACAATAATTTTCAATTTTCACTTGGTTATTGTATTTTTGTTTTTTCCATTATTATTGATAAAGTATTTTCACTTTCATGCCATATCGGCTTATTAAATGTAAAAAATATATATGTAACGAAAAAACTAAGAGTTTGATTTGTCGTTCAAAGTATGATTTGTATCATATAGCTTTAAAAACTCACAATTGAAATTCTATGGTGCATGCTGTGGTCGGATAAAACTCAATTAGATAAGTTTGTTATCCGATATTTACGACATGTATATTGGTATTATTTGAAAGAAAGAATTTCAAAAATATAACACATACATGTATAATATAACAAACATCTAAAATTAATTAGCAATTACAGAACAGTTTCACTTCATTTGTACATAGGTAATGTGGAGACTAAGATTTTATCAATAGTGAAAAACAGATATAATTTTCGATAAGAAGAAATTAATATTGTTTACTTTTTGTTTCAAAATGTTTTTCAAATATGATAAACATCCTCATTATTTGATATTGTTTTCATCAGATCAAGGAAAAAATAGGAGAATGGGAATATTTTTGTCTCATAACTTTGTTACAAGGTATATGTTTGATGTCACGTAAATATTGTACATAGGTCACAAAAAATACATTGATATCTCTTTAAAAAAAAAAAAAGAAAGAAAGAAAAGAAAAAAATGATTATTTGAATCAATTAAAAACGAGACTATTTGGTTTAATCATAAACAAGTGCCATTTCAGTTAAAATGGAAATAAAATCATTTTTTATTTTTTTTTGTTTGGTCTTCTACAAAATTACTTTGTGATAATTAAATTTGTTTCTAAACACATCTACTCTGGGACAGACTTCAAAAGGAAGCGGGTGTTCTCGTTGACAACATATTTGTAGACTTTGGAGACCAAGACCTCCAACAATCTGTTAAATTGCAATGAGCACTTATTGTGTTCAATTATAAGTGGATTTCTATGGAGCAGTATTTATCCAAATACTTCTACTTGAGAAGATTGACATTAATTTCATTTTATAAGATTAACCCTGTATTCGGTCTGATCGTCTTGCGACTAACCGAATGTCAAATCTACATTCAATTGCCATCCATTCGTTAAACAATAATATATTCCATAGAATTGATTCCAAAAAATTACTACATATTGTTAACAGTCTGAAAGTATGAAATGTATGGAGATAACGAGCAATATTCAAGCTCAACAGTTCATTTTACCATACAGTTTTTAGCAGAGCAAACACGAATCTCTAAAACATTAATAACTGATCTCATTTAAGTAATTGTTTATTTAACGTTAACTTAAATGTTTAATTGTGCATTAACTTATCTTTGAATTTATAGAGGAAAAGTCATGTCGTACAATGTAGTAAGGTAAGATGTATTCAGGGAATACACAAAATGACTTTCTTAAAAATATATAAACAGAGCCGCAGTAGAATTATTCTAATTATAACGATAGATACATTGTTTTAATCTGAGTAGAGTGACTTTCAAAACATTTTGACTTCTTAGTAAAATGCTATTTTCAATATTTATGTTTATTGCCCATCCCTGGTACACAACACTAAATGAAAAAAAAATGAAAACATTGCATCATCTATTTCATATTACCTAAAATACCTAAGAATTCCTGAAAATATTTGTTTGCCCTTTCCCGAACTACTGGATAAAAATGACCAAAAGCCTTTCTAACACGAAAAAAGATAATTATTTCTCCGGAATTTTCTAACTCTATAAACAAGAGCTTTGAAACTTTCGGGATATTGCCTACCAACCTTTTATTGCCCTGAGTCGGGAGAGTGCAAACAGACGTTATTTTAAAGACGACTTTTTTCATTAACTTCAGTGGAAAACTCTTTTATTTTATCAACATGGAAACAATATCTTTCATGCTATTTGAGTTCTTATCAATTTAGTTTCCAATTCCCATTTCCAAAACGCAAGCATCTTAAAATATCCCTCAAAATTTCACTTTATATAACAGTTACAACGATATTGCCAACTCGGCATAAAACCATAAAGAATGAACGAAATAAAAATCTAAATGTAAGTACATTTAAAAAAAATTAGATTTAAAACTTTAATTAACCTAAACTGCAGTTTTTGTTGGGTTTTTTATGCATTCGATGGCGTTGACTGTGGAGTTCTTTTCATTTGATTTGTCTTTTTCTGTTCAACTGCAATTTACTTAGTTTATTAATATTTTCAAAAAATGCTTTATAGAATTTGTTTCCATTACAAAACAAATATGTTGATGCAGTTTTGACTAAATTTTAAAGTAATGAAGATTTATAATACTCTGAACAATAAACTACATGTATGTAGATTATCTTTGGTGTTTATGTCACGGGGTTTTTTATGCTATATAATCTATAATTTTTTTAGAAAATAAAATATTCGTTATTATATCTTTGAAATCTTTGAAAAGTACACTTAAATATTCGGTTATCTCTCTGAGCGTTAACTTACTAGATATATTGTTGATTTGGGTTTTATTCATTGAGGTATCAATGGCCTAACTTTTTTTTGGGGGGGGATAATGATAAAATACCATGCAAATCTTCTTTAGTATTAAGGATATCCGATTGAATAGTAAAATATTAAAATAATTATATTCAAAAGGTCTCAGAATGATGCTTTAACTGAAATCTTTTCATGCAGCAATTTTCATTTCATCCATCTCAACGTAATTTTAGATTCTTTGAAGTCTTACAAACGGTGAAATAAATAACTGCTATCTATACCCCATAAAAGTGTTTCTAAAATGAAATCCAATTTATTTTAGTGGTTTATGGGGTTTTACAATCATTCCAGTAGTATAAATGAAATGAGAATACTCAAAAACTGCGAAGAAACTTAAAAAATTAATCCAATCGTGCAATTTTTCTACAATTTAGACAACCATTTTTCATGAGAAATCGAAATTTAGGCTTATTTAAATCACAGACAACTTCAGTATAATAGAACTCAGAAATTTTCATATTTTGTGATTGTCCATCAACATACTAGTAGTTACTTTGTTTTAAATAAATCATTATAAATCTACATACGGGGTTTTCCTCTGAAGTTAATATTAAAAGGATGCTGGAGTTTCTCGTTGACAACATTTATACAGACTACACATCATGATCATTCTGAATCAAAAGTATAAGACTTTCTAGATTGCCTGCATGGAATGTAATATTCAATGAAGACAGCATATCCTCGTTCAATCTAAACTTAGGACATATCGTCAACACCTTATCGATAAATAATTTTTTTCCATTTTATGTCGAATTGATATATTCAGGTGAACTCAAAATTAAGGACACCAGAGAGTCTACCACATATATACATGTACGAGGGTTGTCCAGAAAGTTCGTGGACAATGGCGTTTTTGTTAAAATAAATGGTTTTATATATATTTAATGTATAACAAAATATTTCCTATTAAAAATTAAGTCAGAAAGATTTAATTTTTATGGATGAAACTTTAAATTTTTGTAAAAACAGGGTCTTTAAAGGTCGCGGATAGGTTGCACTGACCAGTCTGACGTTAAGCTAACATTATAACGTCAAACATTTGGATTTTGAATTTTTGATACATGTTCATGGGCACACACTGCATTTTTATTATTACGTCATACTGCAAAGAGCTAACAATCATCTTTAAATATAGATTATAATTTATTTAATTTTTAAAATTCAAAACAATACATGATGATTTATAAGCGTTATCAATTTTAACTATTCGTATACATAGGCTGCACAGTTCAGTCCGATGTTGCACAAGATTTATAACAAAGTCATAAACAAAAATATTCAATTTCATGAAAGAACGTGTGTTTCCAAATCCTTGTAGTGTCTTCGAATTTGTAGGCACCGTTGAAAAATCGAACCTATATCACGGTGTGATTTTTGATAAAACAATTTTAGTGACATTTAAGCTGACCTTGAAATATAAATTTAATTAGATATAATTACTTTTAACACCATGAAACACTATAATTATGATAATTACTATATAACTCAAAATGTGCCATTCTACTCAACATGTCATGAGTTATTCTATCTAAGCCATCTGTCACTCATGCTCAGAATTGTGCTAATTGTCATTGTTATATATTATTATTTATATGTTACACGAATCATTATCAATCAGTTAACTCCTAGGCTTCGGATTGTTCGGGTGCAATTTTTGGATTTCCAGAATTCACCCTACCGACCTAAGTTTATAATAAAGTGCTATTCCATCGTTAGCATTTTTATGATTTATTGTTGCCGGAAAGTTTGACACTTATTTTCTCTGGTGATACCTATCTCAAATTAATAATTTAAACTAAATATATTCTAATACCTATGAGTTCTTTGACCAAATATTTTGTCACTAACGTCATTTCAATATTATTAAAACAGATTTTTTTTTATCGGATGCTACCCCGTTCCTTCGACCGACGTCGCCATTTCTGTCAAGTTTTGTCACATATACGTTAGGGTTTTTGTTCATTTTTTCGACTGTCTATGTAGTAACCGATACTTAAAGTAATATACGCCGTATGGATGCCGATTTGTATGTGAAACAAAATGCTTAAATGATTTGAAACACATAAAGTGTAATGAAAAAATAATATTTCCACAAAATTTAACTATAAAACTCGTTGTAATAACAGAACAATAAAGCAATATCTGCAATCAAGAATTCAGTCTTTTCATGAATATTGATAAAGGAAGTGCGTAAACAGTAGGTCTAAATATAGACACGTATGTCC
>PRKT01000315.1:423433-476845 GCA_003671525.1 Saccostrea glomerata
AAAATGGCCGACCCAAGTTTTACATAGGAATATATAGGAAAAATCTTTAAAAATCTTCTTCTCCAGAACCACTGGGCCAGGAAAGATGAAACTCATGTGGAATCATCCTCAGGTAGTGTAGATTCAAGTTTTTTCAAATCATGACCCCCGGCCCTGGGGATAGGGTGGGGCCAAAATGGCCGACCCAAGTTTTACATAGGGATATATAGGGAAACCTTTTAAAATCTTCTTTTCAAGTACCTCAAAGCTATGATTAGTAATACCCGGGGTATTTATATGGAATCATCCTCAGGTAGTGTAGATTTTAGTTTGTTCAAATGATGAATGCCTGGAATGGGGGGGGTAAATTCAAGCCCGATGTGCTCAGGTGAGCGCTGTGGCCCCTGGGCCTCTTGTTTTGCATCGAAACTCAGTATAGCCGTGGAGGTCATACATGTTTTTTTCGAATCAGCCACTAGAGACCTATAGTCGATATGAGAAATAGGCATCAACTGTTCCTTCACCAAGGTCTCGGCACTTTGAAGTGAAAGTTGAGGGTCTTTCAGATGAGACCTTAAGGGTACTTAGATACAGATTTGAAGTTATTATTTTCTCTATGAATTACGACTTATATATTTTAATATCATTTGACACAAAAATTAATTAGAAATTTCATTTCATATAAAAGAAATTAAAATTTCAAATATTTTGGCGGGTTTGATTGACACATCCTTGCTCTTTCACAAATTAATTCTATTCTTAATCCTTAGGAAAAGTGGCAAACTCGTTGTGTATAAATGAAAAATATTAATACTATAATCCAGAAAAATCAGAGTAGATATGTTCGAAAGCAAAACAAACACACAATATATTGTCAGTCCGTGCAGTTGTGGTAAGCAGACTGTGACGATTGAACGCACCCGGTGAATTGTAAAAATCAACAATAACAGAACTCGTGCCCTGCTTACAAAAACTGTGTACATAACACGAGTGTGCTCGATTTGCTAAACTCTGTACGCAACTCTTAGTTCCGAATGACGATACTTGTGAAGGAGTTTTGCTTTCTAACATTTCTACGCTGAATAAAATTATTTTTCTTGATAAAAGTTTTAATATTTCTTATTAATACACAACAAGATTGCAACTTTTCCTAAGAATTAAGAATAAGGTTAAAATTTGTGAAAGTGCAAGGATGTGTCAATCAAACCCGCCAAAAATTCGAAGTTTTAATAACTTTTAAATGAAATAAGATTTTTAATTAATTTTTGTGTTAAATGCTACCAAAATATGTAAGTCGTAATATTATAGAGAAAATATTGACTTCAAATCTGTGTCCAAGTACCTATAAAAATCGAGGCCCCGTGTAACGGTAGGCTCACTGTTCGGTGGCCCTGAGTGTCGAATAAATTGTCTTCACTGGTCATATGATGACGTCTCGAATTCTCGAACGGGGCGTAAATCCACATACATGTACAATCAATCAATTGATCAGAATCCAAGAATTTCATTATTCATACTTCATTATTTATTAATTTTCTTTCTTTTATTTCAGTTTTTTGCACAGCACTAATAGGATGCATTCTTTTCGCGCTGTTGACAAAACGGAATTATACGTATTGCTGCTGAAGACTGTTTCGTCTGGCTAAACTTTTCAATAAAAAAATTGAAAAGCTAAGCTAAAAGGTTCGATTTGTTCAAGAAGATGTAAAATTGAATAAAAGGTGTGTAGGATAAAAAAAGTTAACGAAGATAAAGATGATGATATCGTTGTAGATCAATGATAACAAAGCTAATCTCCATTATCCTTTAATTTGTCAGATCTCTACATAAATAAATGAAGATGACAAACAGTATTCAAGCTCAAAAGTCCGTAAAACAATACACAAAAGGAGCAGAGCAAACACGGACCTCCAAAACATCAGAGGTGGGATCAAGTGCAAAGGGGAAGTTTACCCACTGCCGACCAGTGACACCCGATGCTTGCTCCTTGTCACGTTCGGGAAATAAAGGAAAATTCCGTCGTCAATTCAGTGTGTAAATAATGGCCTAATAATTGACTAACAATTAAATGAGTATTAAAAACAATCAGAAATTGGATAAAAATGTTACGGACATGTGTTTTAAATTAAAGAGATTAATATGTAAAATCATGAAGACTTAATCATTGAAAAGCGTCTTTTGCTTTTTTCTGAGCACCGAGGACATTATTTATTGAACAGCCCTCGTATTTACTGAGCTATTCTTTTCTGATTTGGTTACAGGTTGTACCAGAATTTCATTTCTGTCTAGTTCTTGCTAGGTCATTACTCCCACCTTTTTTGGGTTTCTGTCGTATTTTCACGTCTGTTACATGTAAGCAGTTGTATATTTCATCTCGAACATAACCTTTCATGCAGTCTCTCATCCAATATCAATATCTGACTCTCTTTCCTGTGGAGTAACCAGAGTTTTCATAGTCTGGGAGATACATTAACAACAGATAATGTACGTCAGCTGAGTATTATCTGACGTGCATCCCCGATCACATATTCAATACAATGAATATAGTAAAGCAACTTAACTCTTCAGGGGATAAATAGGAAGTACTCAATATATCGTGTATACAGTCGGCATGAAACAAAAGATTGACCACCAGAATAAGTAATGCATTATTATAAATCATTTATATGTACCAAAGTTACAAACTTGTATGTCCATTGAAAGTCATTATGTGACTAATAATAATACTACTACTCGGCTTTGAAAGTAATTCATTACCGATGATTTGCTTATTGTTTTACTAACTTATAAATAATTATAACTTGTATACATATACATTACTTTCCAGTAAATGTTCAGCCAAGCCTCTTTTGTTACTCCTCACTAAGATATTGACAGTAGTGAAGGAAAAAACTTCAAGAGTACTGTTCAACTATATATTCAAAAAGAGCTGTGAATCAGATGCGGATACTCAAAAATTCCAAAGAACTTTTAGACAATTTGAAATCACAAGATTTTACCAAAATCAACAGCTTAAAAACTTACGACTTTTCAACTTAATACAGAACCATTCTCCACGATAAATTAAAATCCAGGCTTTTTGATATTATTGACAGCTGCTTCTTCAATAAAAATTGAACTCGTAAATTTACTTACCTGGTCATTGGTCATTTGCAAATCTTTTTTATTTAAAAAGATTCTGATTTCACACACAAGTACTCTGATGTGACATCAAGATGCTTGAGTTTCTGATTGACAATATCTATGGTTTTTTTTTTTTTTGGGAGACCAGGTCTTCCAACAATCTATTGGAATTCCCATGGGAACCAATTGCGCTCCGTTATTAGCAGACCTGTTATTGTATTCATATGAAGCAGAACTTATGGAAAATCTTAGTCTTGAAAAGAAGAAAACACTTGCTATGGCCTTTAACTCGACCTTCAGATATATGGACGACGTATTGTCAATTAACAATGATAATTTCCATTCCTACGTCGATATGATATATCCAGGAGAGCTTGCGATAAAAGATACCACAGAGTCTGGCACATCTGTTTCATACTTGGATATTTTACTTGAAAAAGACGTTAATAGTAATCTAACAGCCAAGCTCTATCATAAACGTGATGACTTACGAATGGGGTCTTTTGCTAGAATTTTGATCTGTAATTACGTAGAGTTGCTAGTGTTCCATCAATTTTCAAGCAGAATAAAGCATTTAGAAAAAAAGTAACTCCCTCCCAGGTTCATATCTATAACCATGGGTGTTTAACCATAAATTTTGTAAAAAAAAAAAAAATCTGTATGTTCAATCACGATTTTGGAATTTAAAAAAGTTACCTTTCATAAGGTTCAAATTTTACCAATACTTAGAAGAAATGCTATTACCTCCAGAAAAACACCCTCCGTGACACAAACCCAGACCTATATATCCGTTTACGGCCATGTAGATCTAAAAGTGCACATCGGATGTCTAAAGGGCACAAGAAGGATGATCTGACACTGACTACTAAGACATAGAAATCAAAAAGGGAACTTGCTTAAGTTATATCACTACTCTTTATAACATTTCCAACTTCAATCAATGACTTTTTGTCATGCATGTAAAGCACTGATTATTTCAAGGAAAATTAATAAATATGTTGTATCTGATTCTAACACACATTCATCGTAACATGCTTAACAAACAGGTTTCACTGTCCCCCTTTATTATGAATCATTAACCAATGCAGCGTGAGACATAAGTGATGTACAGGTCACAACAAATGGTGTTACAGGATACAGTATGAGTGGTCTAAAGCAATCTTATAGTGAAGTCATTAAATTCATGTAAGAAAATAAATTTTCACTAACATGTTACTTTTAAACCATCCATAAACGTGCCCTAGCCAACGATTCTTTAATTGCTTAAAGTCAATATTGTCCCTGCTGATAAGTATATTTTTTGGTATGAAAAATACTTTTTATTTAAACTTGATTTTTTTTGTTAATTACTCTCAGAACATTACAATTGTATACATGTATGTTGTATAAACATATATGTATATTGTATATATAAACATATACATAATACAAAGTCAAGTAAGGAAGAAGAGTACGGATTAACAGATTATTGCTCATAACGAGATCACCTAAATATTTAATCCGTACACAATTTCAATTGATATAGAAATGTTTACTTTGGAATTCTTCCTTCGACATTTAGATATATCGACGACGTATTCAATAATTAATGGTAATTTCCATTACTACGTCGATACGATATATCCTGGTGAGCTTGAGATAAAAGATACCACAGAGTCCGACACTTCTGCTTCATACTTGGATATTTTACTTGAAAAAGACACTAATGGAAATCTAACAACCAAGCTATATGATAAACGTGATGACTTTAACTTTTTAATCGTCAACTTCCCTTACTTATGCAGCAATATTCCTTCATCACCTGCATACGGAGTATATATATCTCAGTTGATTCGATCACAATAGCATGCTCTACGTATAAACAATTTCTAAAACGAGGTAAATTACTGACAAGCAAGTTGATGAAACAAGAATATCAGCAGTCTCGTTTAAAGTCATCATTTCGTAAGTTCTATGGTCGATACAATGACCTTGTCAGCAAATACAATTTTTCATTGGGTCAAATGCTGACTGAAGTTTTTCATACCAATTGTTAGTCAATTATTTATACACTGAATTGACGACGGATTTTTTCCGTTATTTCCTGATCATGACAAGGAGCACACGGCGGTTGTCACGGTCGGCAGGGGATGCTCACTCCTCCATGGCACCTGATCCCACCTCTGATGTTTTGGGGGTCCTTGTTTGCTCTGCTCTTGTTTTGTATTGTTTTATGGACTTTGAGATTGAATACTGTTCGTTATCTCCATATCCTCCTTTAGAAAGAAAAAAAAAATGAGTGTTCAGTCTTGTTTATATTTATCTGAGACTCCCAAAAGTTAGAAAAATATTCGAAGATCTTTGTAGGATTCTGGTTACCAGTTGTTATACACAATTAAACTGTGTCAAAGAAGTATAAGTAGTTTTAAGTCTGCATATCAATATCTCATTTCTAAATAAAGCTTATAACTCCTCAAGTCCTCAATGTCATTCTGCAAAGGATAACTTTCTAATTCAATTGTTTATATGAATTGTATGTATAAAAAAAAATTATGATAGATTTCTCCCTGTTTCACCCTATGTTACACAGGAAAGCATGAAGAAATCCGAAGTGTTTTGATGAATAAAATGTGTTTGATAGGATTCATCTGTAAACATTTTTGTAACATAAAATTTTGATATAATTATTTCCATCCATACCTCTATTAAACGCTTTAGTGAACAAACCAAACCTCCAGTTCAGCGATCGTTCTTACTCGTCTGTAAATGGATTCAAACGTCCACTTATCAAAATACTGTAAATAAGTTTTCCTAAACAGCTTGATAGTATTTTTAGTCTGTTATTCTCAGAAAAGATCGAGTCGCCCTTGTTTTTGAAAATTGGTTTAAAACATCATCATATAGTGGCAAAAAACATGTTTTGTTTAAGTATATATTCCTTATAAACTTGATAATACCCTCGGGCTTTGTTATTTTTCAGTATCAAACTTTATGATAAACGTGATGGCTTTAACTTTTTAATCGTCAACTTCCCTTACTTATGCAGCAATATACCTTCATCACAAAGAATTCCAAAGTAAACATTTCTATATCAATTGAAATTGTGTACGGATTAAATATTTAGGTGATCTCGTTATGAGCAATAATCTGTTAATCCGTACTCTTCTTCCTTACTTGACTTTGTATTATGTATATGTTTATATATACAATATACATATATGTTTATACAACATATACAATTGTAATGTTCTGAGAGTAATTAACAAAAAAAATCAAGTTTAAATAAAAAGTATTTTTCATACCAAAAAATATACTTATCAGCAGGGACAATATTGACTTTAAGCAATTAAAGAATCGTTGGCTAGGGCACGTTTATGGATGGTTTAAAAGTAACAGAGTTAGTGAAAATTTATTTTCTTACATGAATTTAATGACTTCACTATAAGATTGCTTTAGACCACTCATACTGTATCCTGTAACACCATTTGTTGTGACCTGTACATCACTTATGTCTCACGCTGCATTGGTTAATGATTCATAATAAAGGGGGACAGTGAAACCTGTTTGTTAAGCATGTTACGATGAATGTGTGTTAGAATCAGATACAACATATTCATTAATTTTCCTTGAAATAATCAGTGCTTTACATGCATGACAAAAAGTCATTGATTGAAGTTGGAAATGTTATAAAGAGTAGTGATATAACTTAAGCAAGTTCCCTTTTTGATTTCTATGTCTTAGTAGTCAGTGTCAGATCATCCTTCTTGTGCCCTTTAGACATCCGATGTGCACTTTTAGATCTACATAGCCGTAAACGGATATATAGGTCTGGGTTTGTGTCACGGAGGGTGTTTTTCTGGAGGTAATAGCATTTCTTCTAAGTATTGGTAAAATTTGAACCTTATGAAAGGTAACTTTTTTAAATTCCAAAATCGTGATTGAACATACAGATTTTTTTTTTTTTTTACAAAATTTATGGTTAAACACCCATGGTTATAGATATGAACCTGGGAGGGGGTTACTTTTTTTCTAAATGCTTTATTCTGCTTGAAAATTGATGGAACACTAGCAACTCTACGTAATTACAGATCAAAATTCTAGCAAAAGACCCCATTCGAAAAAAAAAAAGCCCCCGCACTCCCCACCCACCGTTCTATACGCTTGTCTTGACATCCATATAAAATTCTTGTATATGATAATGTTTTATTATTTCAAAATATGTATCTGTTCAAATAACCCAACATTTGAAAGACATGGATTGAACCCTTAATTAAGCATGCGTCAAGCTTTGCAAGTGATTTCCAGTGATTTCTACAACATGTTTGTCTTAAAGGGATGTGTTAAACATGAACATGTGTAGAAATTTAAATGGAACAAATCAGGATCACGGTATTATTTGTCAGGACACAAACAAACTCAGATCACGTTTTGAGTCTAAATTTAAATAGCAAATAAAAGAGAATTCATAGAGTTGTTATTATACGCATGAATCAGTAGTGTAAAACAGTTTCGTTTTACTTGTAAAACTACGTCACACAGGTAAGTCATCGATGACCACTCTAAAAATAGATCGATCGCATTTAAGGTAAAATACCAATTCATGAATCTTTAGTATAAACACGCAAGAAGAAGTTCTTGGTTGTAAACTAGGAAGTGATACAGGTGACATAGACGCAGCAGACTGACGGGGATGGAGGGAAGTAGACCGGGTGTTACCGAGGATCTAGCCACCCTCGCTAACCTAGACGGCAAGGTGCTACTCAACGAACTCAAAGTGCGATACACGGAAAACAATATCTATGTAAGTAAACATTGTGACATAAACCGGTTCAGTATGTACTCTCAGATTCTCTGTGCTGGTATTCACAGCTAGATTGATTTTTTTTGCAATACTTTGTTTCCATGTTGATGTAAAATTTAATATGGGCGTGACATTTTTTTCTTTTATTGTGAAATGTATCAGATTATTCTTGGTTCACAATAAGGAAAAGAAACCTTAGAAAGCAGATTACTAATCCATCAGTGCATGACACTAATTCGCTCGTCTTGCTTAAGGATCCTTTCTTTTCTTTTTCTTTAATTATTGCAAAAAAATCTTACGTTAATTAACGGTGTAACTATGCATTTTTACTATGATCCGTGTACATTTATTATAATTTATAATTTTATTTCGATAGAGAGAGAATGTGATCAAGAAAAAAAATTATTTATAATTAATGACTAATGTACTTGTAAATGACTTCTGCTTTATATCTGGCTTTGTATACATTAGTCGTTATCATCTACACAATGTACTTAATTTATGTGTTCGTATCAGCAAAAGAATCGATAGAGAGAGAATGTGATCAAGAAAAAAAATTATTTATAATTAATGACTAACAGTACTTGTAAATGACTTCTGCTTTATATCTGGCTTTGTATACATTAGTCGTTATCATCTACACAATGTACTTAATTTATGTGTTCGTATCAGCAAAAGAAAAATTAAGGCAAAAACGATGTATTTCACAATTCTTAAAATATTTAGAAATATATTCAGGAAGTATCTAAATGTATCATGCAGCCCTTGTCTGACAAAATATGTAAGCCATTTAAATTTTAAATAATAATTTTTACGTACTGAATACTAGTTACATACATATGTATTATTCCGTTTGTACAATCCTGACAAGGAGTGCATTACGGATGAGACTGTTACTTAAACAGGGGGTGCTTATACGTACTTCTCATATGGGACCTATCCCACCAATGCTGATTTAGACGTCTCTGATCTATATTATTTCGATCACTGGTCTCTGATCTTGAAAGCGGTTCGTTATCTCCATATTTCATACATGGGCAATAAATACCGTATATAAAAGCATAATTTAAAGAAAAATGCATTTTAAATTTCATATTAATCCCCTTCTGGATCTATAGATATGATTGTGTATTTACGATGCGCAAATGCATTCCGGAACTAAAGGATGCTCAGCATGTGGTTTCTTCTGTTAAGTGTTACTCGCAGATTTGGCGGGAGAATGTCATCTGCGAAGACATATCATTAGTCTCATTTATTTATTTTAAAAAAATGACAGTGATATAATCTTTTTTGCAGACTTACGTTGGAGATATTCTGGTTGCGATCAATCCCTACAGACCACTTCATATCTATGGAGAACAAGTAAGAAGTGACGACCATTAACTGATTAATGTCAGTGAACTACCAAGTAAACTTTTATTAATTATTTTCATGTGATTTTCATCAAATTTGCACTTTTAGGAAACGCAGAAATACTATTTGGAAAAGAAAAGTGCAAATCCACCTCACATATTTGCAATTGCTGACTCTGCATACCAGTGTATGCTTGGATATGGTGGACGAATTCCTAGAAACCAGTGCATTCTTATCAGGTAAGGGTCAAGTTTATCACTTCTTATAAAGGTACAGGAGTATTTCACAGATGTGTGTACAATAGGCAAACATTTTAGACATTGATCATACCAGCAATTACATGTATGCCAAGAAAACATACCCCTTCTCACTTCCGTGTCTTGAAAGAAAAGTGAGTTGCTTTCCTTTACTCCTTTCATCAAACGAAAAATAACTCCAGATTTGTGGCAAGTGGTTTTGTTAAATGTTGTGACAAGGAAACCCAAAATTATTATAAGAATTAAAATAATGAGTAGGGAGATTTGGGACATCTTCACTAACCAAAGGTACAATCCACTTTTCTTCTCAAAAGAGAATTATAGTAGAATGTCACCTTTGAAGGATGATTTTGGGGATGAAGTGGCTAGATAAAATTTTTACTTTGAAGTACAAAACATGTACTGTGACTCTTCTACGTTTATTATTATCTAACCAGTGGTGAAAGTGGAGCAGGTAAAACTGAAAGCACAAAGCTCATCATTAAACAGCTGATTGAGTTATGTCGGGGAAACACTCAGCTGGAACAGCAGATTCTACAGGTCAACCCATTGTTGGAGGCATTTGGAAATGCCAGAACAGCCATGAATGACAACTCCAGTCGCTTTGGGAAATACATCCAGCTGCTGTTTCGTGAAGGACATGGTATATACAATTGCTCTTAGATTGTTAAAAGAAATGATATTAAATGCTTTATTATGCTAATTCTGTGGTGTGATGAAATATTTATTGTGTGAACAGTTAATGGTGCCAAAATCTCAGAATACCTATTGGAAAAATCTAGAGTGGTCCATCAAAATAAAGAGGAGGAAAACTTTCACATATTCTACTACATGTTTGGGGGATTATCAGCAGAGCAGAGAAAAGAATATAACTTACTTCCAGCCGAAAAACAAAGGTATCAGTGGATGTCATAAAAAGTAAAAGCAGAGACATTATTAATCACAAGATCAATTATTCAATATTGCATTTTCTCATCATGATAATTCTATTTTTTCCATCAGCCAATATACTTATGTTATGCCAGGTACTTTTCAAATGGTGCTGATTGTCTGAAGCGAGAGCCCACTCACTTTAAGAAGCAGTATGAGGAGCTGGTGAATGCGATGGACCTGGTGGGCTTTACAGACGAGGAAGAGGAGAATCTCTTCAGTATTATTGCAGGGGTCCTCCATCTGGGAAATGTGACCTTTGACATGGACGATAACGATGCATCTTTTGTAGAGGATGAAAATGGTCCGATCAAAATGGCTGCTGTAAGGATTTTTCTGATACCTATATAGCTCTTTAGTCAATGTTGATTTGTACTATTGCAAAGTTACTAACAAGAAATCAAAAATAGATGGATGAAAACTTTTATAGTTTTATCTAATTGCAGAAAGTCTTAGGAATAGGAGGGGAGGAGTTGATTGGTACTCTAACAAATATGGTGACCTTCACAAGAGGAGAACAGGTCAAGCGGCACTACACAAAGGCTATGGCTGAAGGTACATGTACATGCAATATATGGCAAGGAAATCTCTGGCATGGACAAAATTAAAAGAATTATCTTAGGAATAATTATTACCTTACAATTTTTCATCTGACTATATAGGGACTTTTATATAATTTTTGTGAGTACACTGTAGTTTTATAACACAAACATTGCAGGAAATAGGTTTCTTAGAATGCCTTATGTCAACAGAAATACAATTTTGACTTTAGATGCAAGGGATGCTATGAGTAAATCCCTGTATGGCAGATTGTTTGGGTGGATTGTCAACAAAATCAACCAACTACTGGCTCAAAGGGATCAGCCTGACATTGAACCAAGAGAAATAGGTTTGTTTTATAAGACACTTTTAAAGTATATTTTTACCATGTCTCCACTTTAAATGTAAAACATGTTTTGAAGGAGAAAAAGCATGTGAAACTTGAATGTGGATACTTTTCCTTCACAAATAGAATTGGTTAATAGTACTGAATTAAAAAAATTATTGAAAAATCATAATTTAGCACACATATTTCTATATGTTATAGGCATACTAGATATATTTGGTTTTGAACACTTTGAAAAGAACAGTTTTGAACAAGATTGTCTTACAGGTAACATACGATGCCAGCAGGTGGCTGGAGAAAAACCGAGACACCCTTCCTCCAGGATTGATAGAAATGTTACAGAGCAGCTCAAATGATCTTGTTAAACTCATCTTCAGAGGCATGTTTCATATTGTTCTCAATTCCCTGCATATTACCTTGAAGTGTTGTACGTAAATGATGTAATAAGATTTTATGTTTAAAATAATTTACTGCTGTTCATAATGAAAAATGTGTTAATTGTAGGACAGATCACAAGAACTGGTAGTTTAGCACTTCAGGCAAGGAAATCCACCAGAACAACTAGACGGAGCAAGGTTAGGACTCATTTAATCTTTGTCAGTGGCGTCTTACAAAACATCTTTGATACATAATAAAGTATCTTGCTTTTTCTTCCAGAAGCCACCAATAGCAGGTAGTCATGGTGGACGGAAGAGGAAACAGACGGTAGGAGGACAATTTAAGGTGAGTGTGCCTGACCATTGCTGGTTTGCCTGTATGTAAATATACTTATACTGCAGATCACCAAATAGAGTTCTTGTAAAAAAAAAGTGATTTTCAAATATATATTTAGAATGTAGATTGCTGTCTTTTTGCACTATTGTTGTCTCACTGTTATTTATAAATGTTAAGACCTCCCTAAGTATTTTGATGGAGAGAATGATGTCCTCATCCCCAGTGTTTGTACGATGTCTGAAACCAAATCATGTCAAAGTCCCAGGAAAGTTTGATGAGAGCTACATACAAGACCAAGTAAGAACTGGATGAAGGCAATCAATGATGACTCTGATCACTTAGCTTATTGGTATTGGTGCAATTTATAAACATTGTGTAGAAGAGTATTAGAATAACTGTAAATTTTAAAGTAAAGACCTAGAAAAATGATATGTCGAGAAGCAAAGAATTGCATCCTTAAGATTTGAATTGCAAATCTGTCTATCTACTTTTTTTATACACTGGTATGGTTGTTTTAGTTATTGTACACTGGTATGTTGGAGACCATTAAGATTAGAAGAGAAGGGTTTGCAGTAAGGCCATCATTTGCAGAATTTGTAGAAAAGTTTGTATATTTTGTTAATATTTTGAAATTCTTTTGTATCCACTGTCTTGTATTTTTTTGTGAGTGAATATAAAATGCTTTCGTAAAATTTAATGGTTTTAATTTTTTTTCATTACAGATACAAAATTATTGTATGTGAAGCAGCATTACCAGGGACAAAAGAAAATTGTTATAAAATTCTAAAGGCAAGCAAAATAGCTGGCTGGCAGATAGGGTAATCTTCTTTCTAATTTTTTAAACAGTTAAGCCCAGCTTGAAAAATTCTTAATTTTTTTTAAGTGGGTGGGTACCAGGGGATAGTTTGTTTTTTGGAAAAATATTGTAGTTTTCAAACTTTTGTTACACAGTAAAAGTTATAAACATAATTGTATACGCAATTAATTGATAAAACCAAAATATAGGAAATGAAACAGCTTCAATATCCCGAAAGCTTGAAACCTTGTAAAAAAAAAATACCACAAAAAGCTGAAAAAATTTAAGGTTGGTGGCATTTTTTAGTGTTTTGATAGGTAACTGCAAACAAGTGAATTTAAATTTGTATTTTAAACCTTAGGTTAATATGAATTATGCTTAGAATAATGTTCAGTAAAATGTATTTCAAATGAGTTACATTTATTTATACTGGTATGTTTAAGTGGAGTATTTAAAAAAATTACATGTACCTTGATATTTCAATATCAAATTGTTTTTTTTTATTTCAGCAAAACTAAGGTTTTCATGAAATACTTTCATTTAGAACAGCTTTCAGATGTTTTAAAAATAATGGGTGTTTCTGCCATAAAAATTCAGAAAGGTATGTAAAATATAGTTACATGTAATATAACTATAAGGTTCACCTTTAGGATTTGTTAAGAATTTAACAATGAAAAAAGAGTAAAGAGTAATGTGGCTGAATTATGCATGTAGTGATTTTATTTCAGTGGTAAGGGGATTTATTGGTCGTCAGGAATACAAGCGAAGACTTGCTAAAGCCAAAAGTGAAGCAGAAAGATTGAAGCATTTGGCTGATGATATTTATAACCTCAATATTCATCTGGATAATCAACTGCAGATAGCCAAACAAAATGATGATCATATTCCATCCAGTAAGTATGCTGCAAGTAGTTAGTGACATCTTAAATTACCCAACTGAAAAGAATGAAAAGAATCAAAAGCTCTCTCTCTATCTCTCTCTCAAATTTAAAGAAAGGCTTAGTCAAAACTTGTAATAAAACAGATATGCTTTTTTATTTTGAAGATTTTTTTTAATTTATCTGTGATACAATTTTTGTCCTTTACATGCATGTATATAAAATAAAGGGAAAAAAAGCTTCATAGTTGTGAGATTTTTATTTTGATGATAAATGATTTAGAAAAGCAGAACTACGGTGATTGTATTTTTTAAAGGTTTCTTTGGTGTTCTTGATGGCTCCGGCCTTCCACCAATCCCTGATTTCACTGATGTTCAGTCTATACAGATGAGTACCAGGAGTTATGAGAAACCAGCACCAAAAAAGACCTTCCATGAAATGGGCACCCAGGTATGTGTTGTGAAATTGCTTGAACTAAAAAAAAAGATACCTTAATTATACACCCTTAAAAAGGATACCTTGATTATACCCCCACTCTGAAGGAGAGGAGTGTGTGCTGTTTTACCCATGTAAATCTGTGTATTTGTCTGTCCACAACAAATTTTCGTCACAGTTTTCTCAGCAACCACTTCTCCCATATGCTTGAAATTTTACACACTCTTTGTTTTGGCATGCCATATGGAGAGATTCATTTTTATATGAATCCATTGTCAGCTTCCTGTTGTCTATCTAAACGAAATTCCTGTCCCAGTTCATTCAGCAACTACTTGAAATTTCAGCACACTTTTTGTTTAGGCATTGCGTGTGGTGGGTTTCAAACTTGTAAGTACCCAGTATTGACTTCCTGTTTGCATGTCTATAATTCTGTCTAAACCAAATATTTCTGTGAACGTTTTCTCAGCAACTACTCATCTCAGATACTTGAAGTTTTAGCAGTGATACACTCTTTGTTTTGGCATGCCATATGTTTGGATTTATTATGCAATCATCTGATGTTGTATTCTTGTTTATCTCTTAATTCTTCTGTCCGTACAGTGTATATTCACAATAGACTGGTAGTTTTATTAATGAGCAGCGACTGGTTCACAGAGTTCTTGTTTAAAGTGATCCGAATAGGAACTGAAATCAATGTAAAAAAGATTATTTTATATTTTTGAAAAAGAAAAAAGTGTGTGAGACTAAATACGAGAAAATTTAATTCATGTACATGTATTCAGGCCTTTTTGTTAAGAAATGTGTTGAGAGGGAGATTTTTATTACAAGTTAAATTTACTTTTTCAATTATTTTTAGAGAAGAGGATCCAGAAGGTCACTTAACTTATTGTTTATTTTTTCAAGCTCTTTTTTTTTTTTACATTTTTTTATTTGCCTTAAACTCCTGAAATTTTGCTTTTTTGTTTTAATAGTTATGATGAGGAACATACTAACTGAATTTTATCAAAATTAATTTACTTGGCCGCATTTTGTTAATGGGCATTAAAATCTTTTTGTGGTTTGTATGTTCATTATACAGGTCTGGACGATTTCCAAATATGGAGGTCAAGAACGATAACCGAAAGTTGCTATAAATGTACATCAAGTACACATAATTATTTTTCTGTCCAATCAAAGTATACACAAATTACATCCTTTGAATATTTCGATTTTTTCCTTTATTTCTTTTAAAAACAATCAGAACAATTTTCCTGTAAAACTGTAAGATCTTTCTTATATTTATCTGTATTACTCCAAATAAGTAAGACATGTATGTAAAGGGTCGACAGATTCATTATAGGGTCCTCCATCTTTGTAATAGATCATTGCATTATTTTTTTCATTTACACCCACTTGAGTTGAATAATATCTCAAGTATGTGTAACTTAAACTCCATGGATATGTTGAAACAAGTATGAAGTCCAAACTATTTCTTTCATTTATTATTTCAACATCAATATTTCATATCCTCAGATGTCTTGGGATTTGTCTTCAGCCTTATTAGATTCAGTTAAGATAATGCAGTTTTGACCCTTATTTTAATATATGTATGGTTAATTTATAGGCGGAAGTTAGCTCCTCAGATTCAGAGTTTTCAGAAGATGAATTCAAGCCGGTGTCCTCCCACAATTTTGGTACCCCAGGGACCAGGATGGCCACAGTGCGTTGGTTCAAGGAAACCCAGACTCATCAGGTCTATGATCCTGTCAATGTCAGCGGAAATTTTATTGCAGAGTGGTTCCATGGTGTCATTAGTCGCAGGTAATTCAATCAAGTTCTGCAAAGAGGGAATTATAATATTGTAATATTGTAGATTACTAATTTTTCCTGCCACCTTATTTTCGTTATATGGTCATTTACTCTTAATTACGAGATAAAATTTTGACAAATGTGTTTTCTTTAGAAATGTGTATATATGAGAGAAATTCATGAGTTCACTGTCTTGCTTAATTGCAGAAAATAAAATTATCATAAATAAAATATATTTAGAGTAGTTAAGGAGATGTACACATATTTTAATTCCAACTATACATGTCTAGAAAATATCATTTGAATTCTTTGAATGTACGGTGAAACTATCTAATCTGGATGTTGGGTAATCTGAAATCTTGTTTATTACAATGATAACTCTTTGTCCTTTTGAGTAAGTTAGCTGTTTAAAATCTAGAGTTTTGTCTAATCCAGTCAATTTCTATGAAATTATGGTGTCCTGATCAGACAAGTTTCACTGTACAAAGCATTAACTGATATACAGGTACTACAAAAGCAGATCAATAAGCAAAATGGTGGCAAAAAATGGTTTCACATAATAAAACCTGTATTTTTCATGTAATAGTGTTTAATTTTTTAACATCAATGAATTATTTGGATACCTAAAATTACAATTCAAAGAAATGATGCTCCTGTTCCAACATATTGAAAATAATGCAAGGTTCATGTATGATAATTTCAGTGATCTTTAGAGGAAAAACTGCATATATTGAAGGATGGTAGGGCAACAATGACCCAGATGAGCATTATGACCTGTGGGTCTGGTCTCTTGCATTGGATTTAAACATTTTACAAATCTATTTGTACTTTTAGAGAGTCAGAAACCTTGTTAAAAGGAAAACCAAAAGGCTGTTACCTTATTCGAGTCAGTGAAAGCAGATTTGGTTACACATTATCTTTTAGGTAAATCAGAGTTTTTGTGAATGAATTATGTAAATAGAAAGTGTATACATTTGTTTGATTTGTAAAAGGTAGAGTATATCATTTGCTCCTTTTTCCACATGTGTATATACCAGTTAGCCCCCAAAGCTTGATTAGTGCAACTGTATGTTCTGATTCAATTAATGGTGAAATAAACACTGATAATATTTTTGAAAACAAATTGAACAAAAAATATTAAATTACTTTTGCTCCTGCATTCAGTGGGGGAGATCGAACAAGACATTACATGATTGATCAGCTTCCAAACAAGAAGTACATAATTATTGGGGAACCTAAAGTCCACAGAAATCTGAAGGATCTGGTGGAATATCATAAAAATGTAAGACACAATTTCATCTTTCTCTTCAAGCTATTATTTCACAATAATGTATTATACTCATGTACCTTGGATTAATTTTTCATTTTTATAGGTTAAGATATCCAACTGGAATGGTTACCTTACAGAACCATGTGGGCAGGTAAAATATTGACATTTTTAAAGGATTCTTTGAAAATTAAGGAAGGATGACAACATTTATTAAAAGTTAAAAATAAAAAAGAGATTATTTTTCATAAGATATGTCTATTTTACTACAGGAACATGGTGTGTGTGACTACCAGGAATTGGTTGGAGACAATATGTATTTCAAACTGGAAGAAAACTCCCAGGTAAAACATAGAGACTATCTTTCTTGTCTTTATGTAAAAACATCATTATACTTGTATACAATTATCTTTACTTATGGTTGTGCTATGAATGATTCATGCAAAGTAACAATATTTACAGAATAAATCTAGTCATCAAGCTACAAGAAATCCACAGAGAGTAAGATTTTAAAATCCTTGTTTTCTGCATGACGGTCACTATTTAAAAAAACCATAACCCATAATGCAAATTTTGAAATTAACTTATAAAAAAAAAAATTTAAAAACTTTTTCTGGTTTAAAGTCTAATAAAGATAAGTATGTGTCTTAATAAATCGTTAAATTAACATTTTAACATAGTGAAGAGAATATTTTGGTTGTCTGTTTTGAAATCAACATGTTGTGTTTTAGCACCTGACGTCGACTCGTCCTTATGTGTGAGTCATTATTCCTGTCACATCAAAAAATGCATCATATAATAACCCAGATATACCCTGTTTTGCATGAAATACTTGTGTAATGTGTCTACTTGCATTCTGTGTACCAAATCAAATGTTTATCAAAGCCATCTGAAACTTGGTTAATCTGTATATCAATTAAGAAATCATTTCAACTATCTTTAATTACCAGACTACAAAATGATGGCTAATGTACTCTGAACAAAAAAATATTGGAATGGCATGCAGAATTTCATGTAAGCAGTAATTATTTCTATTAAAAGTGTATGAACTGTTTGGTTACATTTTTAGCTGCATACAAGTATATATTTAAAAATATGTTTTATGTAATTAGTAATATAAGCTATGCCATGTTTTTAATTTCACAACAATGAATTTAAGAATTGCGCAGTATCTATTTAGTACTTTCATGATACAAAGAAGTTTGATGATGTGGAAGTATTGAAAAATGTTTTTAAATATATTAACAAAGATTATTTCTTCCTTTGATCATTCTTTATTTCATTTTCTATAGTTTTTGCATTCTTGGATTATCATACGTTGAGACATCAAAACTTCAATATTAATTTTTAAAGTGTGTAATCAGATGCTAATATGATTACAGAGGGGTGCATCTCGCACAAACCGAGTCCAAGACAATCAGACCAGCAATAGTCAAGTGACTTCAAATGACTCCGCCCCTCCAGTTCCAGAGCGCAGTTACTCTATGGCTAAACCTGTTCAACCACAGGCTTCGGTTATGAGTAACCGCCCCCTTCCTAGGAGACCTGATGAGGCATATCAAAGGCTTCTTAAAAATCAGGTACAGTAAAAGTTACTATCCTTCCAAGTATATATTCCCCATATTTTTTTGTCTTCAGAAATGAAAATAAGATCTAGAAATGATATGAAATATGTTAAAACAAGTCATTCCCTCAAAAGATACTACTGTATGATAATTCATAGGAATAATTTATGTCTTGGCTAAAGTTGTTGGTTGATATCTTGTCACTATAGGTGCTTGCATGTGAAGGATTTGGGACTATTGATCAGTAAATCCATTTTAAGACGTTCAATTTGCCATTACTTCCTTATTTGTTGATTCTTATCTCTTGTCATTTACAGACCAAACAGCATGAGTATCACTGAAGAAATGGCAAAAACTTTCGTGATCATACTTCATATCTCATTGAGGACCGTGGAAGATTTAAACAACAGATATGATAAACCTTACTGCACCATAGCACAGATCCATGACATATTAAATTAGTTCTTTATTTTGTCTTATGTTTGGTACAGGTATATACATGTATATTTCACATATCAGATCGTTTTCTTTTGTTTGTTTTGTTTGAAATGAAATATATTATTTTGTCTTTGAAATGAATATCGTAGTATATGAAGAATAAAAACTCCCCAGAATCAAGACATATCAAAGCTTTAATCCTTTTTGAAAGGAATGCTTTATTGCATAAAAATATATTATTTTTAAATAATTATAATACGTGTGTAAATTTTCTGTTCACGTTAAGTGGCCATTGTCATTCTTTTGTGCAATAGGTATTAAATTATTGACAAATATGCATATATTAAGTAAACTTCAGGTTTGACTTTGATTTACAACCTGACATGTCCATCCGTCCACTGCCTACTTTTATTGGTTCAAGTTAGAAAAAAGCACTGCTTTTTATTGGTTCAAAGTAAAAAAAAAAAACACTGCTTCAGAAAATTTATAATTAAAAATTTAAACATTTAGGTTGCCACTATTTAAACAAAAATGGCTATCCTTGGATATGTTGAAGTCCTTGGGAACTTCTTATTGCGTTAGCTGTTATTACATCCATGTATTTGAAATTATATTGTACAACATAGTGATTACATGTAGGGTTGTCAACGAGTGAACCTGTTAAAGGATCCGAGTATTATATTGATTATACTTGGGATTTTTTTGACATTCTAACTTCCGAGTTCATCTCACAGTACGTAGCCTCGATAGAAGACCCTGTCATAATTAGCCAGATAAAAGTCATTAGCATCCTTGTCAACGGCAGGGTTTTCTACACAGTTCAAATTAATGTAATGAATTAAAGCATAGACTCTTTAATTGTTCAGGAATTTAGGAACAAAAATGCTTTTTAGTCCATTTCTGTTGTTTAGCAAGTTCGTTTCGACAAGATGTGCATGATTTTCGTTTTCTTTGAACCTCTACGGACGTCTACAAGGTGCTTTGGACTCCAGGGAAGATTTTTTTAACATGGAAAAATCGGATATTCTTTTCGTTCTAAAGGAGTTTAACTGAATGATGATATCTTTAAAAAATAGAGAATCAAACAATTTTATTACACAGCATTACTTTTAAGAATAAAATAAGAACAAAATAATGAATGTATAAACTCTCAAATTAATGACTACTCTCAAGTGCCGTTTTGCATATTTCCAAAGTGCCGTTTTCACCAGGTGCCCCTTTAACTTGTACCCGATAGCATTCCGTAGTCAAATTCAGTATCCATAAAAAATGCTTAACAATCGATACTAAACAAGATAGCTTCAGCATGACTAAATGATATACGTCATATTTGCGTACAATGTCATTTAGACGTCAATAGAATTTATGAAACTTTTAAAGAGGTTTTAACTCAACGGTCAGTAACATGCATCGGGTTTATATAAAGTGATTGAACATGACATGATAGAGGGATATCAAAATATTACGAAAAATAAAAGCTGACGACCGAAATACTAGAATCATTTCGTTTGGCATACTTAATTCTTTCTCGTTTTCTAGGAAAACATCCAAAATGAAATATGAAACAAATTTGGCACACTGTAATGTCTTTGATTTCAATTTAGTTCTCTGTGATACCGGTATATCGATAATCAAATTGAAGTAACTATTGTTAATCGATAATACATTGACGATATTATATACTATATGCTAGATAGTGTTTCAATACATGTAAGAGTCAATGTACTGTCATATAAAATACATACAAAAATAGCGTATCTACTAGATTTTAATTTTTAAAAAAATATGTGAAAGGATGTCTTGGGATGCTATCTACCATTTTTTTTAGTGCGAGACACTGGAATTCCTTTAAATCTCCAAGAAATATGACTTTACAAAAACTATATTTTCAAATCTAGTAAAGAAGAAGCATGTTTATCATTCAAATAAACAGCAAGTGTTCATCATAAATGCATGAAGATGCTTTTTGTACATTTAATTGTGCCAGTCAAGGTTTTTGTTCCTTCAATTTTAGCTAAAGAATGGCCAAGTTAATATTTTTGGAACAGGTAAAAGTTTTTGATTCATGTCCAAATAACTTTAAGACTTACATTGATCAATCTTTCAAATGAGACATCTAAGGATAAACATTACCAGGCTTGCTTCAGATGATTGATCTAATCGTCATCCGGATAAGTGACCATGTTAAAGTTTTAGGGTCACGTTTATTGTAAGGTTGACCATGCATTTGCAAGGAAGATACAACTAAGAATGCACGCTAACAGGATTGCTTCATGCAGGTACTGGATCTGTTTTTTATTTTTGAATGAGCGGCCAGGTTAAAGTTTTTGGAGCAGTTTCATTTTAATTGCATGAAAGTACGCCCTTTCTGGACCAATTTGTTGAAATTATAAATCTAAGGATGCAATGATATACTTAAACAGAGTTGCCCCAGTTACTGAATTTGAAATACATTTACCAGCAAAATGACCAAGTTTTTGTAGCAGGTTCATTCCTAAGCAACTACTAGTATATGAAAAACATAGATTAAACTTACATGGAAGATGCATCTAAGGTTGAACTCTTTAGATGCTAGATTTACCTCCCTTTTCCTGATGAATGACCAGAATAAAATTTTTGTTGCGATTCCATTCCAAAGTAACTTTATGACCCTCTTAACCAAACTTGTCTGGATGTTGCATATAGGGATCTGCACTACTATAGATTATTAAGTTCAGTGTGGGACTTTCCTATACCTAAAGACAACTATTTAAACAAGTTATTACCGGTCGACTTAATTTCACAGTAAATCAAAGTACTAGTAACACAGTTTTTTAATAACGTTAAGGTTTGAAAACTTAATCTTTTGCATTGGTTTAGGAATCAAATGTTAGAAAATATATTTCTTTTAAAGTCATTTAATTCACGTAACGTAAATTATAAGTAATAAGGCAATGTTTTGAAACATATATGGGGACTTGCTTGATAATTTGACAAATCCGTATTATGTACTATTTTTTAAAACATTGTTTTTTTTTCTGTTGTATTGATAGGATTTGTTGGGGGGATAAGGGTGAGAGGGCATTTGTTTTTACAAGTATTTTTTGTTTCGTTTATTTTTATCCTTGTGTATATTTTAAAGGCATGTTTCCTACAATTCTTTATTTTGTGAACAAAATGGTTTTATTTCAATCCTCTACATTACCAGAACATAGAGTTCCATTCCAAACATACAAAGATATAAACATGTAGTTGATTTTATATCACACTGGTTGAAATGCTTTCACATTTTAAGGTCAGCATTTTCAATTTCAATCTTAAAAGTGAAACGACTAAATATAACTTGTTTTATATCTTTATTCTGATAACACAGTGAATATCAGTATTTTTTCTCTACCCTTGATATTATATCAGGACGAGATAATATCTAACTGACACAAATAAAGATGTAACAAATATTAAATAAAAACAAGATGGATGTATAATATCACAGTCGCTGTTATCTGCAAAAAAACACTCTATGAAACAAAAATACTCTATTCTTATTACATAAGGTATAGGCCAAATTCAATATCTCCTTAACTGAAAAGAAAGAGACCCCATTGCACATTTAATGAGCCTGTAAACTACAGATTCAAAATAACTTCCACACGTACAACCAAACAAAACAGAAAAACGCTTGGAATGTGCTTATCAGAGGATTAGAATGAATTTAGGATAATTTGCTGTGCAGAAGAATTAATGTTCGAAAAAAGAAACCTGAAATGTCTCTATGATATACAAAAGACATTAAACTTAAAGGATGTTTACGTAGTACATGTATACTAACTTTCAAACATAGAATTTCAAAATATAATTACCCAATTACAGAAGACTGAAGTTTTCCGTCAGTACATGTAACACATCAATTGTGGGACACGTTATTATAATACTGATAATAAAACGTCAACCAATCTAAAGCTATGAATTTGAGAGTTCCTCCAAATCTCCCTGTTTGCAAATAAGATGAAAATAACAAAATTCGTTGTTGACTACATACTACAAAATGACAATTTGGCACACATGATGTGCAATGCAATTGCACGACAAATCACAGAACATTTCGAATAATAAAAATGATATCAATTTTAAACAGAGAAAAAATATATGAACAGTTATTCTAACGTTTAATTGATATGAGATAAAATTTATCTTACAATATAGTGTTTGAATCAATTACTTTTGGAAATATACATCAATATGTAAAACACATATACTATAATCTGCCAGTTCTTTAGTAGCTTCAAAATGAAAAAAAAAACTAAACTGATTAGATTAACAAAAAATCAGTTTGAAAACACAAATTATACTTTGGAGAGAGTTACAGTAAGAAAAGTTGTTTCATTGTTTTCAAATAATTCCCAGTTTCATCAAATTCAAGATCACAAAAATATTGATTGATATGTAGAGAGGCCATGAATCATGGATTTCGATCCGTAGAGGCAGGCAGTTACATTAGATTTCACTTTCAAGGAATATTCAGAAACCTAGAGTTATTAGCAATGGTTGATTTGCACCTTACATGTTTCAATTAAGGATGATACAGTGATTTATTAGGGTTGAAGATGTGCAATGATGGATAAAAAATTCAGGATTGAATAGGAAATTACAAGAATTAAAAATAATGGTAGACACGGTCCTTCTAATTTGTATAAGTAGTTATATCTTATTAAAGATCATTAAACTGAAGTTAGAGGACACCAAATTCCACTTTATATTTTCTCGGGTTAGATCAATACCCCAGTTACACATAATCCACTTTAACAATGAAATTTTTCGCTTGAAATGAAGAGAATCAAACATCCATTCTACATTTTTTAAAACTGCTTATATTTATTCACTGAGGATTTCCTTAACTACCATTTGATTCAGCCGTAAAATCTAGAATCGATAAGGACATCAAAGGATCTTAGACAATAGACTTGTAACTTTAAAATACAAATGAAGACCTTTTCTCCAAAGTTGAAAAATAGAATTTATCGTAAATTGTAATTAAGCTGCCTTACAGGATCATAAACTAATGCAGAATATTAAGTTGCTGTTTTTTATCCGAAAAAAAATTATTGATTAGGAAAAGAAATCCACAAAGACATATACATCCTCTATTACCTGCATTAACATATCAAAATATAGTATTATTACTGTTTAGTTGCATAATTATTTAATTTGCATTCATATTGATAAATTATATACATGTGTGATATGGCATGCTGAACGTAGTAATTGATCCCCTTACGAGCTCCTGAAGTGAACAGACTATATTTTATGATAACCCAAGATTATATTATGAACGATTCATGAAAAATAAAACTTTAAAAACACGAACTACCAGGCTTTTCGTCTAGGTTTTCTATCTGATAGACGCATTCTTTAGCTCTATCCGTATGGTGCACCACAGTTTCAATTTTTGGTAAATTTTCACTGCTGGATTGCAAATTTGGAGCAGGTTCCTCCGACATGTTTTGGGAATGCATACTGGTGGATTCCTTTTGTGAAATCGATTGTTCAGACCTTGATTTCTTCCCCTTTAGTTTATGCCGTGTTTCAGCTTTCAAAGGTACTGTTAAAAATTGAATCACTCCACCCTTGCCCTCTGACAGGGGCGAATCGCTACCTCCCGTTGACTGTGTCCTTTGCTTCTTTTCTCTCTTTACTTCTTTTGGTTTAAAGAACCTTGTTCCTAAAAAACTAGCGCGGCGTGGAAGATTGCCTGGTTCGATTTGACTCTGATCAGAATCACGGCGATCTATAGAATTAAGGTTTGCACCCACACTCTCTGAACGTTTCCTATCCGTGAAGCCTGCAAATCCTACCCGTAATCCGAACAAATTAGAGCCGGATGGTAATTTTCGTAATTTATCCATTTTACCATTTGGCATTTCAAGAGAATCTTTATGTATACTTTCTCTAGATTTAGATTTTCGTTCCTCGGTAATTTTGTGTAGTTTTCCAGTAAAGTCAAACTTAAATTTCTTTTTTCTACGTGAACTTTTTGAACTTTCTGAACTATCATCTGAATCTTTATCTTCGTCTTCACTCGCACTTGTGACGACTGGCGTCGATTCCATTACTATTTCATTAACCAACTTTTGATCTTCCTCAAGGTCAGCTCTACTACTAACAATGCTTGGATTTTTGCCGATTTTGGTTAACCTTTCAGCGGCAACACTTTCCATAGTTCTGCGCATGAGGGGATATCTTTCCAATACTGTATTAAAATGTTCAACCGATAACGAATAAAGATTCACATAAGTTTCTGCACGTACACTAGCAACCCTTTTGGCATTTGTGAGTAAGCATATTTCTGTAAATACAATATAAAGTGCTTATTGAATAATTTTGTAAGAAATCAAAAAGGAGATACTGTGGTTTCATCAACATTCGTTGAGCACCAATTTTCGTTGTTGAGCAGATCCACGACTGTGGAGACTGGAAAGAGGGCAACTTACCACCAAAGTATGAACCATCAGACAGCGAGGTGGCGATCTCACCGTCCTTAGTGATAATGTCGACGATTCCCTCTTGAATGAAGTACATCTTTGTTCCCATAGTCCCTTCTTTTATGATATAATCCCCAGGTTGAAAGACTTCAAATTCCAGTTTACTGATTACCTCAGAAACAAACTGGGGATCAGCATTTGTGAAAAATGGCACGGATTTCACCAAGGCTCGACAATTATGGTTGATAACTTCCTACGAATATAAAGTTATTTGTTCAGTTTCTTTAGCAAGTAAATTTCTATCCATGGTAGAATTAAAATTGAAAATTGTAAGATGTTCTATATTCACGAGTATTATACAAGTATTATACTTATATAACTAAGGTGCTATATATATAATTCATCCATTCCACTCATGAAGTTATTGCTTCTACTGTTTGAATTGCACGTTGTAAAACAGATGAAACCTCTAGGGTTTAACAGCAATTTTAACATGAGTTTACTTTAATTTTTCGATTATGTCTACATTTAGACTTTGTATGTTTAAGTACGCTACTTAAGAGAATAACAAATATAATTTTTGTATATGCCTTCCGAAATTTGATTCATTGAATCTATTTACTAAAACTCGCCCATAATTATAAACAAACTTTAATTCACACAACATGGGAAAGTTTGCAAATAAATTTCTACTGTGTTTATAAGACTTCTTCTAATTCTTTTATAGTTCAATGCAATACTAGTATTTTCGTCCTTTATTGTGACCCAATTCTTCCACAAGGGTAGAAACTTCCCCCAGGAATGTTCCAAATTAATATCTTGTTTTAGTCTTTTGATTGTTAGAATATTTATCATCATTTTTATTATATAAATCAATGTAATACTTTGATCTTTTCTCGTGTCTCCAACCTACCCAAAAATGACCCATGATTTGGATAATTTAGAATGTACGTATTTTCAAGGAGCTTCAACATAAGTTCATCGTTTTTTAGATCAGATAAGAAGTTCTTGACAAGAAAAAAATATTCTTATAATTGTGATTTCAACTTAACTCCGGGGATCCTAATTCGAACATTCTGAAATCTTTTCTTTTATATACGTTTCATCTTTTCAAAATTTTTCTTACATATTCGTAGATAAATGCATTGGGTTTCAACTTCTATTGTAACTACAATCTAAACTCAAGATTCATGATTTGGACAATTTACAATCTGAGCTTTCTCTGAAAGGTTTAAACTAAGGTTCATTTTGTCTGGCCCCGTGGTTCTAAAGAAGTCGATTTTTATTGATTTCCTTGTTTTTCCTTTTCTTGATTATCTCTCCTTGGAAGTGGGTTTGCATGGCCCTTCATTTTAACAATTTAGAATCCATAATACGCATGAATGCTTTGTACCAGCTTTGGTAAAAAATGTTCCTATGCTTCTTAAGAAGAAGTCAGCAATTGAGAAACGTTCAATAGATAAATGGATGGACGCTGATCAGAAACAATACAAGTACTTGAGCTTTCAGATCAGATAAGCTCATCAAATAATATTTATTACACATAGTGCATTTTTCTTAATTTTGCTAATGCAAACATACCAGTTTAAGAAATAAGTACCTTAAGTTAGTGAAAAAAGTTATAGTATTTTAGTAAACGATTTTTGAATTGATTCAGAAACGTATGTATAATTGTACTATGTTGGAATCTTGAAACATACACACCTGACGAAGACACTCATTTAATTCAACCAAAATATTGTCTTCATCAAACATTTTGCCTTGGTAACGATGTTCGTAATACTCGGATATCCTTTGTCGTAGTTTTCTGGGTAACTTTCTGTATATCATGTATTCCTCAACTTGTTTGAACTGAAAATACATGAGATCTTGGCGAACATATATCTTACAGAAAATAATGTTTACAACTCCTCTTCTTTTCTTAGAAAAAGCTAATATGATCGAATGTTCAGAATTCTAACATCGCAAAAAGAATAGTTGCTTTTTTTTAAATGAAAGACGATTACAAAATATCTTGCATAAAAGGCGCTCAATAACGAATAGTGCCTTCATTATTATCTACTTAATAGTATGTTTACGACTGTCAGTAAAGGTAAATATCTCGTTTAATGAGATAGACAAAGCAGTAAAGTAAATTAAACTAGTTAACTTAAAAAGCTAACGTCATTAGACGATAAGAATTACTCTATGAAAGGTCATTTAAACATTAAGAAAGACCTTTGAAGATTTTCATATAGACTCCTTGTGTTTCTCTACAATAATTTATATCCAAAAATTTCGAATGAAATTTTGCAGTAATATGCGAATGAAATTTTGCAGTTATATGGATATGTTTCAATTATTTCAGTTATCTTGAAGTTATATGCTACAAAAAAATTTCCCCAAATTTTCCTAAAACCCTTGCAGTGTTCAAATTCAAAAACAGAAGATTAATACATGTTTCCCATTTTTTAATTAAAATTTCTGAAGTTGTACATTTTGTGCTTTTCTGATATTCTAATGCTTCTAAATTCTTTCAAAGTCTAAAAATCTTTTCAAAATCCATTTTTAACATCAATGTCATGTATTTTTCTTTTCAAATGCTTTATTTTAATGCTCAACACATTTTGTTCATGTATAGTTTTTTTGTATACTGTAGTACCTTTTCGTTATAAAGCCGTCGTGATGTGTCAAATGACTGAATTATCGTTGTTGTATGATTTTTAACATCAATGTCATGTATTTTTCTTTTCAAATGCTTTATTTTAATGCTCAACACATTTTGTTCATGTATAGTTTTTTTGTATACTGTAGTACCTTTTCGTTATAAAGCCGTCGTGATGTGTCAAATGACTGAATTATCGTTGTTGTATGTCCAAGGAAAAGTGCATAACAAGTAGCACCACTAAGCATGCTCAAAATAGTCAACCACGTGTCCGTCATATTTTGTGGCGGGAAACGTCCATAGCCGATACAGAGCATGTGGGACAAAGCTTTGAATAACGCCCATGTGTACTGTGTAAACCATGAAGCATGCTGAAATAAATTAAAATACAGTCTTAACAAAGCGGAACAGTATGCATATTTTTCATTAGTCGGAATGAATACTAAAGGAATCGTTCTGGTTATTCTTTCCAAATAAAATGGACTTTTAAATGAATTTAAAACTAAAGAAAATTTTAAATGAATTTAAAACTAAAGAAAAACTTATCTGATGATTGGGAAATTCAGATTAATGTTCATGAGTAATACTTGATTATGCAGTTCAAAATACATGAAAAATATCTGATAATATCTTTCTCTTAAAAATACATATTTCTTTTTATTTCTTTGAAACTGAGATGAGCTTCGAGAAATGCTGTACGCAGCGAGGTGTTAAAAATATTCTGACATACTCCCCCTCTTCACACACAATTATTTGAATCTCTCTTGTATATCTGGCAGCCTGTGGTTTCACCCATTAATCTTTCATTTGTAAACTCCACCACAACGTTTCTATTTTGATGCTTCATTAAATATGAATACCATTAGAGATTTTAGACTTTCATTGTTACAATTCTTGTTGCTTTTTGGCTTCGATTAATCGACTTTCCTTTTTTAAGAGTGTTGAACAATGATCCAAATTCAGTTAATTACACAAACGGCAAAGTTTTAGTGTATTTTATTTCTGGTTTCTAAGATGAGAGTTTACCTTCAGTTCTTCAATGGAAACCCAGCAGTCTTTTGGGAAGTCTTCTAACATTGGCACTAAGAACTGCAGACACCCATTCCAATGACCGAGTAGTAACATAAGACATATCAAATTAAAGATCCGCATAAATTTCCCAGCTACAGCAAGAAACTGAAAAAGTACAAATAGACAAGTTTCTAGTAGATCGTAATTTGTATGTATTTATTTCTAAAAATATTAACATTTTAGACAAATGTATATATTACATAATCATTCATCGTGTAGTTCAGCTTAACAAAAGACTGGGGAGGGAAGTGGAAAATGACAGCAGGGGTCAAGAGGTAATTGATTTTTTTTTCTTGGAGAATTCTGCATTATATGAAGCAAATCTGCTGAAAAAGAGACTCTCAACAGAGTTAAAAAAAATAAAAAGCAGTGATACAGGATGCAGTGAACCGAGAACTGCAAAAGCAGGTGCTGAAAATGCATGTAACATAACATTGGAATGACATTGCCATCTCTTAATCATGTTTATCATTCTTACAATTAATTTTAAGGAATATTTTTAAGAAATGAAAAATAAGAATTTTTAAATTATATTATTTATGATTGTATTATATACGACAGAGACAGGTATAGAAACAACAAACTGAAGCGAAACACTGAGCATGCCACATACAATAGCCAGCACATGCCAATGGTGGACTGGTTTTCACAGTTCAGATCAGAGTATACTTCTAGTTATCATCAGAAGACAATCATTCCAACATACTATGTAAGAGATCACTTTTTACAAAGTCATTTTGAATCCAACGTGCATTTCTAAAGACATTATTTCTTGGTGCACTATAAAGTCCAACTCCGTCAAAGAAGGCCTAGATCATATCATCCAATCAGAGACTGCCTACAACTCACCCCAGGTCGTTTTCGGCGTCCAAACATACTCAAACAAGGACAGGCTTCAAACTAATCGGAAATAAATCATGAGTACAAACAGGTTATGCTTAAATCGAAATAAGGATGTTAAATGCAAGAAATTAAACGCTTTGCGCTGTAGACTTAGTAGAAAGAAAGACATGGGGGGAAACCGTACTCAAAATAAAAAGAAAACAGAAAGGCTAAATATAATCGTCAGTTCTTGTGTAGCAGGGTTATGACACACGTGTTGGTACGTATGATGTTTAATAGAATATTACAATGTTTGTGTTTATTAAATTATATGATTTCCTACAATAGACACTACTATGCAATTGCTTTAGTTTGGTCACATGTATTGCTCCACAACTTTTATGTCGCTAAGGATATATATTGATACTTGAAAGCATAAAACTCACCTTCTTAGTTTTTAACAGCTGGAAAGCCAAATAAAAAGACATATTTGTAAGATTTGGGATTCTACACAGTTATACAATGAAGAACGACAAACTTCGTTTTTTTTAACACGGCGCAATTGCAAAATTTCAACAGTTGTGATACACTAAATGATGAGTATTTAGTAATGAACTTTTGAGAGGAGCGCTGACTTTTACACTTGACGACTTAATTTTACACATTAGGACAATGTACAGAAACTTTTGACGATATAAATATGTACCTCAACATTCAATTAAACGGAAATATCGGGTTATTTCAAAGCACAAATAAGTTGCCCTTGAAGAAAACGACATCCACACTACCTTAAATTCCCGACCTTATCGTGTTGATCCCAATACATCATACCTATTACCACTAGAAATGTTTTCTGATCTATTAACAATTCTGTACCTACGTAGATGATACATGTTTAAATAAGTAAACCGTCATCTGTAAAAGTCAGAGCTTCTCGCAGAAGTACAGTATTTACTGTACATCGAAGTGTTACCTATTTTATGAATACAATTCCTTAATTTTTTATTAAGAGAAAACACACCGATTATCGAAGTATAACACATTATACAACGTTTATAGTTACAAAAGGTAGGGTGCACATTTGGAAAATGACGACCGATTGTTTTAAGGTACGTGGTATTGCTTTTATACCATTACCATGCATCCACAACAGTGCACACGAACTGAGCCCAATTTTAAAGTTTAATACACTCATGCAAAATAGGAATATTTGCGAAAACCTGTTAGTATTTACAAACTGTATTCAACACTTCCCTCCCACTTAATATCAAAGTAATCAGTAGATAATTTATTGGAAAAATAGAATTTATTAACTGTTGTAATGCTAATGAAGACAAAAATTGAGACAATGCAGACGACAGGATGACGTTTTACTTTAGATTCTTACCTCTTCCCACTGTTGTACGTATCGCACCAAACGGGACAACCGAAGCAATCGTAAGAGACTCAGCAGCTTTGCCAACCGTAAAATCCTCAACGCCCTTCCTACAATTAAAACATCATGGTTACTTATCAGATACTATAATTGTTTATCTTATTGCCCTAACAACACTTTTGATTGTTTTATCAACATATTTGGTTTCTTTTTTATATTTCTTTATTTAAAATCAATTTGTAAGTCTATGTCAGTATATGCTTATGTATTTCAAATCCAAGATAGAAAATTAAAACAAAAATATGCAGATCATGCTTCAGAACGTTTGATACAACAATGTTTTAATGCAGTATTCGATGATGTATTTCGACATGACAAAAAATTGCAGATTATAATATTTCCTAGATTTGCATGATTTTGTAAATGTTTTCGAGATCTATTACAGTTCGTTTATTTCAACCATTTCAACCTTTTTTTCATGTAAATTCCCAAGCGTTGGAATTGAAAAAATATCTCCTAAATAAAAAATCGCTCTTAATCATTTGAATTCCAAAGTGAGAGGATGCATGTTTAACATTTATCTTTATATTTCTGAGAAATGGTTTGTATAATAAATAACTTAAATTTACTTAAATGAAAAAATAAGATGCTTTTTAGAAGGGATTTCTTGAGAATTTTTTTTTTCTAAAGCACTTCAAACATAAACTTTATACAACTTTACTTAATGAGATATGAAGATAATGAAAAGTAATCATGCTCAAAATCCATGGAAAAATAGAAATCAGGAGCAGGGCAAACATGGACCTCTAAAACATGAGGCGGGATCAGATGCCATGGGCCTAGTCTTTTTAATGGGATTAATGGGATTTTAACATGCCCTTAAATGTGCACAATTTTTTGAGACTTCATTCTACATGTAACTTGGTATATCGAATTTAAATATTAACCGATCTTTGATTTATTAACATATGAAAGACTTAAACTCACACAAAAAACTTGAAAAATAATTTGTGTGTGTGTGTGTCCATTTATATAAAATATGTAAAACCTTGTCAAACTAACGGTAAATGCCAAGATTTAAAACACACAAACTTTTAGATGTGTAAAAATAAATACTGTTAATTATATGAACATTAATTGCAATCACATATTGATAAATCAGGATGTATTTTATTGATTACATTAGAAAAGTTACATGTAAAGCACCTCGTGTCATGTATAAAGTTCCCTCGTATTAATTTCCCTTGAAAATCTTAGAGGGTCATATATTTTATGCTTTTTATGGAACAGATGTAGATAAAAAACATTTTTCGGGATCAAAACTCCATAAAACAATACAAAATAGGAGCAGAGCAAACACGGACCTCCAAAACATCAAAGGTGGGATCAGGTGCCATGGAGGAGTGAGCATCCCCTGTCGAACGCTAACTCCCGCCGTGTTCTTCTTTTCATGATCGGAAAATTACAGGAATATCCGTCGTTGATTCAGTGTATAAATAATGGACTAGCAATAAATATGTAAAACGTTAGTCAGCATTTGACGCAATAAATTGTATTTGCTGACAAGGTCATTGTATTGACCATAGAATTTACGAAATAATGACTTTAAACGAGACTGCTGATATTTGTGTTTCATCAACTTGTTTGTCCATAATTTACCTGTTTTAGAAATTGTACATACGTAGAGCATGCTCTATAGCGTCTCGAATCGATTAAGAGAAATAAAATCCATATGTAGGTGATGAAGGTATACTGCATAAGAGAAGTTGACGATTAAAAAGTTAGTCATCTCGTTTATCATAGAGCTTGGTTGTTAGATTACCATTAACGTCTTTATCAAGTAAAATATCCAAATATCAATATCAAATCAACATATAATATCATAGCCGGTATTGATAAAATAAATGATTCTTGAAAGTCCTACATACTCACAAGTTCAAAAAAATTATACAAATTCACAAAATAAAACCTTTCACTAGAGAATGAAGATATAATTTATTAAAAAAAAATAATGATTATAATATTGAAAGTAGAAATTGTGGTGACAACATCGATAATAAAAATATATATACTCCAGCATGCAGAGAAAGTGAGTGAAGTGAAACATTCAACAATTTCATCCTTTTTTCTTTCATTTCATGTAGCACATTACATATACATGAACACACAATAGTCATATATATAAAACACCGACAAAGGCCCTGAAGAAAAACTCGGTGCTCAGAACAAAATCACTTACAAATCTCTTCCTTCCACTCGTTTTAATTACTATAACCTCCTAGGATATCCAAGGCGACCATTCTCAATAATTTCTCAGCTTATATAAAAAATTTCTATTAAACGTTGCAGTGATATACAAAAGGTCTTAAGCATATAAAATATTAACAAATTAAGCGATTTTTTTTTTCTTTTTTTAATAAATTAAAAAAAAAAGAGGGAGTTGAAAGTTAATTTTATCTTTTGGGATGAAAACATTTGCTTTATAACATAGAGGTTCATATTCAAAAAAGATTGAAATTACAGAAGTTTATCATTTTAAAATAAGTATCCTCTATCGTCAATAAACCTCAGCGTTAGTGCACACAAAGCAATAAACATTCTGAAGTTTTATAGCAGCAATTTCAACAAAGACAAGCCTTCATCGGATTAGAGGTAAATGCTTACGAGTAGCAATCAAAATTCCTGAAAATTATTTATTAGGTATGCATGTATATGATATATTTTTACAAAAGGCATTTATTATTTTGCTTGCTCGGTTTTCTTAGGAACAGAGAATCCTTTTTATCTTTCTATATGCAACACAAATGACAGTTCCAAAAACAATTTTCGAAGGAAGTACCAAGCTATCTGAGGAAGACTTGTAAAATTACAAACCCCGAGGAAAGCTGATACAATTACGTGAAAAGGTTAAATAAAGGCAGGACAAACAAAAAAAAAAGTCACGTGATATAAGAGAGAGAATTATGGGAATGATCACCTTGCCAATAAGAGCCGGCATCCACTCGCGAGCTCGTACCTGCATGGATCATTTGGTAAAAGTCGGCCTCGGCATCCCACCAGAGAAAAATATAATCCATTGGAATACTACTGATGAGATCAAGGAAAAACCAAGACTTAACATAATGCTTGGCTATCAACTTAGGATCTAAAATGATTTCGTCTGCGAAGTCATTCAATATTATACCTGTAATTTAATAAAAAGTTGAACAATTACACAATATACATGTACATGTATCAAAATAAAATCTTAAGATTTCAGATTCAATTGGCCAGTTATGTGTTATTCGTAATCTAACTACATGTATCTTTAGATAATTGTTAATTTGTATGTTAATTTAGTCAAATATTGGTCTTTATTTAACCATATGTGACACTGAAGTATTTCTCTTAAAATTTGCTTCTTTGAAAATCTTAATCATTGATTTCAATTGTTATCATACACAAGTTAGATTTAAAGATAAAGCTCAATTCATATAATTATTTTTGTCCTAGCCTACTATTTATGAGAAAGAAATTTTATTTCAACTAAACAAACAAACAAAAAATATTTAAATTAACAAAAGAGTTTCTTATTTGACAAAATTTGGACCATTGTTTCGAAGGAAAATTCTGAGATTGCTTACACGCATATTCAAGATGGCAGAGGATCAAAACCCAGCAAGGAGCAAATTCCGTGAAATTACTTTCGAAAATATACGAAGTGCGAGATCTAAATAAAGGACAATGTACACTATATATATATATATTCAGGCTAGTAAATACGTAGAGGTATTTTATCATGAAGCTACCATGCTTTCTTGAGCAACACAGCTCGATAGAGTTCAATTTTTGTAAGATAAAACTGTCAAAAGATTTTCAATTTCGTGGAATTTCAAGATACATGTACAGCTATAGGAAGAAAGAGATCTTCATCTGCCTCTTTTACATGAACATATGATATTTAGATCTTTATATACCAATGGGAGCGAGTGTTATTTACTGAAAAGTTGCTACCAAAGAAAGGGAGCGCCAGCATCGATTTTTTTTTCAACATCATAAAAAGTTTAACTACTGGTAGTACATGAGTGTATGGATTGTAAATTGAGCTTTCTTTTTTATTAGCTGTCTACTAAGGACCTGTCAAAATGAAACATAAATTAATAGGCAGTCTCCTTATGAAAATAAATTGATTTTTTTTTTTAATCTATTCATTTTTATTTATGTACTTTTTGATTAATTATGAGATACAAGTCCAGAAGCCTGAAAACAAACAGCAATCAATTCTATCATTGTGGAATGGTAAAAAATTAAATTGAATATATTGAAATAAGCTTTATTTCAAAAAGGTGTTGTGCAACGTGCATGTTTCCTAGGAAATTTGAAAAAAAAATATGCGACTGCAATTGTTCGGCTTTACACTCGTTTTGAAGGCTAATGCCAAACATTCAAATATTTCTGTACTGTTTTGCATTGTAAGAAATAAAGAAACCTCAGAAAGTTATTTTTTTTAGTTCCTTAGCATAAATTTTAGTCTAAAAGTTGGTTACTTTCGAAGGAGAAAAAAAATCACAGGGTTCATTTTCTCTCAAAAAACTCTACTGTATGGGATGGTTAAAAATACTGTATTTGTACTTCATATGTTCCTTCTTCTCCTGTTTTTAAAAAATAATTGCTATAAATGTCACATATTTTAAAAGAAAAATATAGTAATTTTTGGCAGAAAACGTATTTTCGAACATCTTCATTGATTTATGATATATTAACAGTGGGTTTTTTAAAAAAGAAATATGTGTTAATAGATTGCAATGAAAAATGAAATCAGGAAGCATATACGAATTGATTATGTAAAAGTTGTTATTATCATTTTGTTGAAAGAGACTTTCTTAAGGGTTCATATTTTTTAAAGTTCGTTTTGTAACAAACAAGCAGGTTCATTAAACTGTGCTGCAGAATTAATTTGAAGATCTTCATTATAATTATTTTGTTTACATCCACCATCTGTTGTTATTGTAAACAGCCTAGTCTTCTTTTAGAACAAGACTTAGCAATAATGACATGATAAATCACTTCGTGAAACCAATATTTGATAAGAGAATCGATTTTTTTTTAAAGAAATATACTTAAATACAATTGGTCTGAAATCAATTTTGCAGAACGTCTGCAAGACCTTATAGGATTAAATTACGTACCTGTTCGGAAATTTATTATAATATCCAAAAAGAAAACCGTGTCTGATATACAATTGAATGCGATCCATTCAGCAGTGAGATCATTGTTGAAGAATGATATGGCTACTGGTAAGATTATAAGGTTTGCAAGTAGAAGCACCAGCATGAATAGATCCCAATAAAATCTGTTGAATAAAAATAACCTTATTCATAAAACAGTAAAAATTAATAATTGCAATGTGCTTGGAAACATAGTTCATAATGCATTTTTTAAAAGGATATGAATGAGTAAATATGTAAAAGTTCAAGATAATGAACAATGATCAACCTTGAAAAAATATAAACAATATAAATTTGTGAAGAGAGCATAAAACATAAACCCCTGGAAGTCCCAAAGGTGGATTAAGGTGCTTAGAAAGAGCGAGAATACCCTTTTTGTCTGATCATATGCAACCGTCGTGAACCTTTTGAATTGATACATGTATGATACATCGCGTAGTCAAATCTAACCTAACATTTAGTATGAAATAATTCAGCCAGAACCCAATGATAGGTTATGTTTATATATCAAGGTCATTATAACGACCCTAGAATTAACGGAATGCTGACAATGAAGGAGGAAGTTGATATCCCTGTAATATCAACTTATTAGTGAGTAGCATACCTCGCTTCAAAACTTAAACTTACTCGGAGCACGTCTTTTGAGTAGCAAATAAGTTGGAAAAAATAAACACCATAAGCTGGTGATGGTGGAATATTACTTTATATAAGGACAACACAAATTAAGAATAAGCTGTATTTATTTATTGCTAAGTCCCCTCTTTCCATTACAATACAACAATTGTTCCTCTCTCTAGGTAACCTTATTCAAATGTTCAGGTAAGCTGATCGAAGTTTGTCAGTTTTTTAGTTAATCTTTTACATAACTTAACCGACTTCAAATAAATAATACGAGGCATATAAAGAAAGTTTCTCTAAATTAAAAGTAAAAGGTAACATATCATTCCAAAAGGATTTTAATCACGAAAGAGACAAATCATTTTAAAACCATCATAAGAATCATTTGAGCAGAGTAAATGAAACTTGTGTTTTAGATGTTTGCCCTGCTCCTGCTTTACATGTGAGTTAAGTGCTGTTCGTTGTCTTCATATTACATACCAGCAACAACTGTACAGTGTATATCCCTAAGAGAGAAATAATGTCTTATTTCAAATAATTCAATGCATTTTCCATGACTTTATTTATTACAGTCATTAAAAATGTAGTGAATTATATAAGAAATAAATAATTTCGATGGTCTAAACCTCAATCTCAGTCTCCAGGATGCGGACAATTTTCTCAGACTTTTGTTCAAACTTTTCAGAAGAGAATTTAAACGATGTTCAAGTCTAAGACTAATAGGCAAAAGAAAAGACGAGATAAATTTTGAATCAGCCTTTGAAGTGTAATATCAATCTATTTCAAACCTTGCATTTCTTGAGTTTAATGCAATCTCGGTGACTAAATTGTCACACAAATGTGTCATGATTATGATTTTCCTCTCTTTGATTTTAAATTATTAAAATCCACATTTTTAGTTATGTCATGAAATGAGCGTTTGCTCCTTAAGGATGCATTCAGAACTTCTTAGTCTAATAAACCTTGATGAAGAATTATGTACGTTAACGTTTATACTGATGATTGACTGATTGCATGTTGTTTAGGAATCACGAGGATTTTTCACTGATATGGAGACGCCACCACTTGCCTGTGGAGAGCTTCCAATTTTGTCCTATACTCGGCACTAGGGCAATTGAGCAGTGAGGGGTCTTTTTCGTGACAGGACGTACTGCGACACGGGACCTCGGTTTATACGGTCCCATCCGATGGACCGGTCCCACGTCCCACAGTGGGATTCGAACCCGCGACGTAAAGATCGTCTCCTTAGAGCAGACGCTCTAACCACTGCGCCACACGAGCGACTTCATACTGATGAAGTTTGAAGTAATAAAAGATAAATGCTTTGCGCCCCCTTTTTTTTGCTGCTGTACCGAAGAAAGATAAAACGGTTGGGCAATATACATGTTTGTTCATCGAAACAGAACTAACTTCAATTTGTTACGTACATATTATGTTCCCTTCATTTACTTTAATTCGAAGCTCCGTTTTTCATCAAATTGTACATGTTGTCTACACTTTCCCTTGCTGACAGGGTATATAAGAACGGAACAGGATATCCCTATAATCTTATAGAATTAATAAAGGGACAAGGAAATTAGGAAAATTCCAATTAAAACACCATTAGATTTCATTTCGCGGTAGACTCAACAGGATATCTGGTTCTGTGATTAATTTGCCCCTCTAATTTAATTTTCCTCCCTATCACTCGTTTATAATTTCGGTGACAGAGTGAAAAACTAATGATTCCAACCAAATATGTTCGAAATCTCCGGAAATCAATCTCGATTGTTGATACATGTAGAAAGTGCGGTCAACACACGACTTTAATATCAGATAAAACATTCATCTGCCGCTGATCATGTGATTAATTCTAGCCTGATCTGTCATATGCTAAGTATTCTTAGAATCATTGACAGTTCTTCTATGGTTGTACCCTTCACAAACATCCAGATCATTGTGAGGTCCTCATTTTTTATAAAACCGTCTGTAGATTAGAATCTCTAAATGCTTATTTGGTGCAAAGGATGGGCGATAAGATGGATCGTACATACAACTCTGTTGTGATGCACACGTTCGTGGACCGTTGCATAAGCATGTAGCAAGAAAGCGGAATCTCGCAATTATTGGAATCTTATACCATTCATTAAGGGGTTTCATATTGCATTATTCATGTTACAATGAAAGATCGATTTAATAAAAAATAAAAAAAAAACATTTGTAACTCGTAAATAAAATTCCATATATATCCATCTGCAAAACATGGAATTTTGAATATCGTATTTATCTAAATTGAAAATAAAATATTCAATTTTTTCGATCAAAGGTACACCATCAATCTGATTACTTAAATTAAAAAAAAATTGCTTTATAGCTATTGATATTTTCATGAATAATAATATATAAACAATTAAAACATTATTTCATAACACCTCGCTTGGTAAAGTTTAAGTAATATAGAAATAATGTCCTGGTGAGAATACAGTTTGTCTCTCTAATCAAAAGGTTGATGCTTTTTAAATATGCATTGCCATGTTAAGTTTAATATTTTCAATTATGAAACTTCGAAGTCCTTTTTGCCCAGAATCAGAGGAAATGCACAGAAATAGATCCCCTGTTCCATATTTGGGGGGTACAGCTCTTGTCTTTTGAAAAATCTACGTAAATAAAAGACGCAGTCGAAGAATGTTCTGCACTTTCATGCAAGGGTTCATGGAACTCTATCATATGTGAAAACTAAAGCATGCCCGTAATGTTCAAATAAACATCGCTCTTTGAGATAACCCGGGTTCTGACGGGAATCATAAAACAATCGGCTGACACTTCGTCAGCAGGAGGAGATTTAAATTGTTTATACAATAAATACAACTACTCTTTTTGCTTTCCCCCTCTAATAGAAAGTACAGCTAATTGTGATGGCATAGGTATTGATTTTTTTTACCAATATGAAGGCTTTTCGGGAAATTGAACTAACTAGAATGCAATCAATGCATATTGGTCCCTTTTTCCTTTGCTTCCCTTTTAAAAAATGGGGTACATTTGGTATATTTCAATAACTGTCAGTTATAAACTGTTTATGCATTTGCTTCATTAAAAACCTCAAGTACGAAAATGTGCGAGTGAAATGAAATATATGATGATAACGAACAATATTCAAGCTGAAAAGTCCACCAAATAATGCAAATAACGACTAAAGTAAACATGGACATCCAAAACATCAGAGGTTGGATCAGGTGCTATATGCATAGAGGAGTAAACATCCCCTGCCGACCGAGCACACACGCCGTATGCTGACATGATCGGTAAAAACAAAAAGTCCTTCTCTCTTTCTCCTCTCTTCTTTCTCTCTCTCTCTCTCTCTCATAAAAGGAATTTACAGAAAATGTAATTATCTATTGTATAACTATGTATTAGAATCTGTAAAAAAATTGAGAAGGCAATTCAATGTGTAAATAATGGTCCAACAATAGTGTAAATAACGTCATTCAGTATTTGACATTATGATATATTGTATTTGCTGAGATACAATGTATGCATTGTATCGACCATGGAACTTACAAAATGATCACGTTAAACGAGACTGCTGGAATTTTAGTTTGATCTACTTGTTTGTCAATAGCTTACCTAGATTTTGAAACGCTGTGTGCAGGTGTTAAATGTATATTGCTGCATAAGTAAGGGAAATGGACGAATGATGTAGACTTAAATCAAACTTTTATCGCCTGTAAAATGCATATTTAATACAAAATTAATCTCAAATTTTTAAAGAACAGCCCTTATGTGAATCAATATTGAAACTTATTTTTAATTTTTGATCCGCTTAACTTCCACAACATTTTAGTACATAAAGATTTTGACTCAAGTTTAGGCCTGGTCTCCAAAAACCAGATAAATTTTGTCAATCAGAAACTCAACTTCAGAGAACCTGTGTGTACAAGTGTGTGAAAGGAGTTAAATTGAAGTGACTACAAATAAAGGACTGTATCCCTTAGCAAAGCCATCTTATTTTCATTTTTTTTAAACTTGATATTTAGCTAAATTCTTCACAAAACATTCTTTTTTGACAAATATACATAAATATTTAAAACGTCAATGTAGATTATAAAACACATTTTTCAAATCGTATTAAATTAAAGAAGACCAGAGCAATATTCTTTTCACTGCTGCCTTATGTCTTGTTTAAACTGATTCTAAATGACACTTTGGGTTGATCAAGGGAGATAATGTATTTTGATTTTAAATGACAATGCCATTAATACAGGTATGTTATAAATAAGTAGAGACTACAGGGTTTTTTTTCTGTCCGTCCTTCTGTCTAGTTGTCCATTAGTCTTTCTGTCTCTCAGTCAGTCTGTCCAGCAGTTTTTTTTTCTGAACGCTTTTAGATCTTTAGCTGATATTCTGGTATTTGACTTACGTGTACCTTGATGAGTTATAGATCAAGTTTGCATTTTGTTCCATTTAATGTTTTTTTAATAGAATTATGGCATTTTTAATTTTTGACGGAAACCAGATAAAACTTGTAAATACAATACTCTCAGAACGATTGTTTTAATTGTTTGTTTATTGTTGTTCAACGTCCTTCTCGAGAATGTTTCACTCATATAGAGACGAGAACATTTGCCGGAGGAGGGCTGCAAATAAATACTTATATGTATACCCGTGTCCTCAGGGTCATTGAGCAGTTGGAGATCTTTTTCGTGTCAAAACTTACTATGCCTCGGTTTATACTGAATTAAATTTGTCTTCTCCATAGGAACAAGTAAATAGTTTGTACTGATTGAGAGAACTGTATATACTTTATAGGCTTATATCTGCTACAGGAAACTTTTTGTGGTTGTACACATCACATTCCTAGCATATCTTTGGCTTCTAGCATTAAAGTTAAATGCGCTTATTTTTTTTATTTTTTCAAATTTGCTTTATTCGTTTAATCATCAGCCAATAAATCAAATCAAAAGCATTCCATTTCTCCTCCTCTATAAATGGTTCACTTATTAGACGTCAAGTTAATAAAAACTCATCTTCAAACGTTAGAAAAACAGCTTTCATCAAGTCATTATTTAAGGAATGAAGCTTATTTCAACTTTTGTTATACGATATACCATAAGTTGGGGCAGTTTACGCTTTATGAACCGCGAAACTATCCCAAGTTATGTTATATCGTATAACATAACTTGAATTAACTTCATTCCTTATAATTTAATATCAGTATAGACAATGGGACAATTTTTCCTCCAGAAAAAGGCTTCAAATTGAGTGTAACGTCAAGCAGAGTAATACGTTTTTGACGTAACTCAATTTGACGTAGGCAAGTTATGTTATACAAAATATTATATGTTCCTGTGAATGATTCGGCCAATGAAATTGCTTGATACAAGTGAAATTAAATTATTCAAGTTTACAAATGCACAAAAACACTGCAAACATTTAGCATATACATTTTTACATGTTACAACGATATATAGGATCTGAATCCCTAAAATCCTCCTAAAAGCGTTATTTAATTCTTAACATTTTAGCTAAAATGTCGTAAATTTCATAATCTGAAACTTGACCTTCAGGCATACTGACTTTTGACGTCATAAAATGATATAAATGCTTAGTTTATTTTTATTAAGGGTTTTATAATCTTTATTATAGATGAAATTTTTAAATTCATGCACTATCTAAAACGCAGAATTTCCTCTTGAAAAAGATATTTAATAACACAGGTCTCTTTGAAGTAAAACACCAAAAAACGTGATTTTTGTGCATTCGTGAAGTAGAGGATTTAATTTATCTTTCATGGACATTTTTTTATTCTAAATGGCAAAAACTGCAGGGATCGGAACAAAATGATGAGACGAAGAGAAGAAATTGTTATGAGCAATAGATCTTCCTACGTTCTGTCTGAGACACAATAGTATGTATTAATTATACATTCGTTTAAATCATTTTTTTCTACCGTCATCCTTCTTCAATATTAAACAATCGCTTTTGTCTAAAATATGTCACTCAGATTGTGATAGCCAAACAAGTCATTATAACGACCACAAAACTGCTGAAAGAAGTGCAGTATTAGTTGTCTATCCACTCGTACATGTACGTCGGATACAATTCTCTGAGATCGATGAATTTTCAAGTTAATGTACAAGCCTAATCAAAACAACAAGTTTTTTAAAAATATTTATTTCTTGATACTGCCAAGTCAGCGAGAAAAAGAAGACAAGCATATCTTAAATGGAACATCAACTTCTCTGCTTGATCAATCTAGAATAGCCGCAACGAGTTGATCATAATTTTGGTTGAATGTTATTTATTCAGTTCACCCTACCATCTATAAAAACATCAATAACATACACAACTACTATATATCCCCAGCTTGATCTGTGATTCTTATCTTGATATGAACTATTCCTAGAGCACAAACATATTTTCAATATCTATTTTCAACTATAATTGCACATTGAGGTAAAAAAAAATCTCAGAATGCATAAAAATAAAATAAAGCATCGCTGGTGAAATAAAGGGGGACAGAGCAACTAATTTACTCTAAGAGGTTTGTAAATGTGTTTTTTGTGATAGACATTTCATGGAAAAGGAGCGCTAGCGAATTCCGATCAACAGACAATCTGAGGTAATGAGGGTAGTACTGATGATAGAGTATACATAGAATATCACAAGTATAAGAATTGAACATAAGCTATTCAGCTTATGACTTGGAGGTTTCCACAGACACATTGAATATGTCTTTGCTTTATTCTTAAAGAATGATAGGGACTGAAAACAGAAAAAACTACTTCAAGTTTTCAATCGACTTCTGCTGTTTTTTCGATCAGGTTTTCTTTATGGGTTTGTAGATTATATTCCGGTTATACAGGTCATAGTTTATACCCTTATCAGGAAGAAAACCTAAATAAACCTCTTGTCGCTAAAATAAGGGTAATTTCTCATCGCAAACGTAGTTTGATTTTCTCAATATCTTGTATTCTCTGAAACATTATTTCTGCTTTGGACAGCTTGATGGATTTGGTCAGAAGGGATAGGAGCCATTCATCAGCCTTCTCCGCAACTCACCTCTTGGTCATTTCTTGGAATCAACCGTTATTACTTTGCAAGGGACGATTCTCGCCAATAATGGTTATCTGAGGGAAAAGCTTAGACCATACCGATAATGCATCTTAATTTTAGCAATTTAACGTCGTCCTCTATACTCGAGTAAATGCACAACCCGGGTGATTGCCGGAGATTGAGATGGTCCATTTGGTTTAAGAGGACAAACCGCCGTTACAACAGCTCTCCAGATGTACAGAAGGATCTAATATCGAAATAAGAACATTCGGAAATTGATTTTTGACATATGAGGCTGCTTTTTTACATCATGTTAGATTTTTACGAACAACTAGGCTTTTAAATGTTTCGACAGACTCAACTTTTAAATTCATCATTATATTGTCAAATGTATGAGTGCAAAGAACTTGTTTTTTTTTTTTTAAGTATGATGTCAGGTGAGTAAAAACTACAAGTATTTTTTCCAACCAAATTGCGAACAGTTATGCACATTATTCAATAAAAAAAGCAAAGAAAGAACTTTGTAATATTTGCAAATTATAAACAGTTTTTTATTTTTATAAGTTCAATTTATTTTTCTATTTCGTTGTATTTAATTCCATCCTTTTTTTGCAGAAATCACAACCTGAGTGCGAAGAGGCATGATATGAGCTACCTGTATGTGTTTTGGAATTGAGTACTTTAAGCTAAAGTGTCTTCTACATATTTTTTTTAACTTTTGACTTATATTAGCAAGCTGTGGTATTTTATGATGTTTCGTAAGGACAGTTCTCATGAAACCGAAATTAAAAGAAAATCAGTGCTATTGTCTTTGCTTTCCATGTATGTCCCATCTAAAATCTGTTGCATTTTTATTCATGAAATGATGTTTTGAATGATATATTAAAATCAATTTCAGGTATACACAAAATTACATGTAAGATCTCTTAGTATCTTCTGATGATCACAAAGAGAGTTTCTCAAATCCATTAAACATGTTTTTTTTCTGTGACAGGCAATAGTTTCTATTAAAATTCAATTTTAAAAACGTGGGTTCAGTTTTGAAAAGGTACTCTGTTAAAATAGGCCAATGGCTTGAAATGATATGTGGAAAGCAAACAGAAAATGGTACTCAAATCCAAAGAAAACGTGCAAAAACTTATTTAAAAGCAATCTTGACATTGTTGATTTTCGTTTAAGAGGAGAGAGACTTAATTTAGAGAAAGAAAAAATTCTGAAGATATTGAAAAGCTACATGTATAAGTGCAAACTTTATATCATTCATTTGCATCTGTATTGGGTAGCATTTCATTTACCTATTTTTTTCAAAATGGACATTAGTAATCGTTGTAATATGTCATAGACAAATCATACAAGTATATAGCCTTCAAACCCATTAAGTACATGCACAAGCAAATATGAACCACACCATACAATAATTCACCAACTAGTATTCCAATCAAAGTCGTTGCTCAGTAACTGGTTTCTTGGTCGAGGTGTTACCTTAGTGAAGAACTTTATAAAGCTTGAGGTCAACTGCAGCAACATAAGCCATAATACTATAATTATATTGATTGTTTGTATGTTGTTTAAATCTCTATCGAGAAAAACTTGAATCTAAATTATGTAAATATTGATATATTGATTGATTGATTGATGGGATATACTAATATTACTTGCTATTCGCGAATTTTTCACTTACAAAGAGACGTCACCATATACCGATGGAAAGCTTTAAATTTTAGACCTTTACTCTGCACAAAGAGCCAGTGAGAAGTGGGGGTTCTTTATCGTACTAACGCTGATCGTGACTTTCATTGGGAGGAGGTTATCAGAAAGTAGTTAGACAAAAGTGACAATCCCCTGCCTGTGGCCAAAGATCTATTAATCCAAAGTATTAGAATATTTCTCATCAACTGTAAAAGAATTTATGGACAAACACATTTTCAAACTAATCTTAAACGGAATAGTATAGGAAATAGGAATTTGTATTACTGTGGTTTCATTAATTTTCGATGCATCAATTTTCGTGGAATTTGTTAAATAGACGTTTTCGAGGATACGTAATTTCGTAGGCAAAAGTATTGCCTATACAAATGAATAAAAAATTTCTTAATTCAATGAACATTTAAATTCGTAGATCTGCTAAACAACGAAATCCTCGAAAATTGGTGCTCAACGAATATCACTGAAACCACAGTATCCTCGTTAATCTAACATATATTTTACGGTTAGAAAATTTGTATAGTCCCTAGTATATTAAGTGATATTTTGCATTTTCGACATGATTGTACAGTGTTCCAATTTGTTCTTGCAAAGTTGTACTTTGGTTTGTATTCTGTTCACGTGCAATTATCAGTTTGTAACGAATAATTGCGCTAAAACGAATTGTTATTTACACAGATTTTCACATCCCACATCAAAAACCATTCCAAATGAATTCTTAAAATATCTTATGATATTTTTGTATTTTTTCCTCTTATTGCAAATCTTTTATGAATTTCATTAATAATTGCACAATGAACTTTATATGTATTTTTATATGCAAACGTATATATGTCCATCGTTCCAAGACTTTCTTATGGTGGTTTGTCTCGCAAAAGAGGCGTTATATTCACAGACGTTTTGCATCCAAGAATTTAAATGCTCGTAAAATTTCCTCCGAGACCGTTGAAGTAAGATAAATACACAAGCCACGTGCCTTATAATTTGTCTGCATTGTGTATATTTTGTGGAAGTGATAAGGAATAAAACATTTCTTACACAGAGACAGGGATGCGCAATGTGTACATTTCACCGGGATGAAATAAACCACCTGGTAGCGTCAAATGCGTTCCGGTAAAATTATAGATGGTAGCTAAGCCTTTTCATTTCAAAACATTTCTCACATTCTACAACTGGTTTCCCAAGCGGTTCGAAGCCGAATTTTCTTGCCCTCTGCAGCCCCATAAATTGCATTTCGCAGCATATAAAGTATTTTATCCTCAGTTGTTGGAGTTTCCTCTACTTCCTGCTTTATAAAAACTGCATATGTCGGAAATTTCAAAAGAAGACCATCAATATATATACCTGCCACTGTAATTTTTTCCTATCCTCATTTTTACATTATGCCCGTGGAATATTTACAATTAGAGATGCCATTGATGTACAGAAAGTCGATTCTTTTAATCTCATTAAGCATTAAGAACGTACGCCGCAAAAAATCTACCAGTTACATTTGTATGTACATTAAAAAAAAGATTCCACAATCCTTCATAATGATATCCATTGAAGTTTTTAGATCGTGTTTTATTTATGTAAATTAAGGCTCATGATTAAAGCTTACGTTATTGATACATATTGTGTATCGTTAACATGGGTGAATGTTGGAAAAAACTCTCATTTTATTGGTGATTTTTGTTGTGTACGTTAAAGTTTTTTTTTTGGGGGGGGGATTGAAGTAAATGGTATTCCTTCATGTAAATGATACTTAGAGAAACCTAAAGGTACATATAAGACATTCTGAGATCACGATATTTGGTGTTTAAGTTATATTTTAGGATTTCAGATAATAACAATTCAAACGTAATTTTAATTTATTTAGCGAGAAAAACATGCAATGCTCAGCAGAAAATCAGATTTCTAATTCGACATAACATATTGAATCACAGTCTTTGCCTTAAAGCATTCTGTTGTTTCCATAGTTCCGTGTTTACTTTGCTGACAATTATACATAATAGTTTTGTTTAACAGGATTTTTGAACTTGATGGTGTAGGCTATCCTCAACACTTCATTTTCTTTAAAAAACGCAATACTGAGAACATTACACATGCCGTATTGCAGATAATTTGAAGTATCTTCTAATATTAACATGTATTTAATTCTACCACTACGACTTTATGATACTCACAGCTCTTAGTTTATAAACTACGATAATGTTATACAGTGTATGCAACGGACTATTAAGTTTTGGTAAGTAATATCGTCAAAGATAGAAAATAAAATTTTTTGGCAAGAATTTTGGCAGCATTTTCATCCATCTACATTCATAATGATTAAATAATCAATTTAACTCCTCAAGTAGTAGATTAAATACAGGAGATACACGAAAGATGACGTGATTTACTTACATAAAAATACTCAGAAGTACTACTATATGCTGTATATTGAGAATTCTCATACATAATCATGATAATAACAGCTACCTTTCGATGCTATTTTATTCTTGTCTTCAGACCTTTATCTGACTTTTTCACAATTCCTCTATATCGGCCTTTTATTTATTCACGAAAATGCGATTTCCATATCTTCGCCAAAAGTTATCGAATTCAAAAGTTATTAAGATTAGAATAATTAAAATGTCTTACATTATGTAAGATTTTCTGTTCTCTAAAGAATGATAACAAGAATTAATTTAATTGGAGATATGTTTACAGATGAGGAACAACCTTTTCTATTAGATCATTGAAGAGGCAATGAACTTGAAAAGTTGCAAAGTTTGGTTAGGTAATTATGATGCGAGACAAAACGAAGCAGCACTATAGAGAACCTGTCGAGTAATTTATCTTCCGGATAATCAGGCTTTTTGGAATTCAGATACATTGTAGAAGGTGATCATGCTGAGAGACAACGCTCTAAAACTCGTCGAAACAATAAAAGATAATGATGGGTAATGCGAATAGGTGAGCAAGGATTTCCAACCTTTCTTATTATAGATTCCAATTTAACAAATTAGGAATGCGTCTTACTGCGATGGCATGTCTCAGTGAAATCCGCAATGAAGTATTCAGAAGGTCTCTTCTTAGAAATCAGAATCAATGTGGGATTAAGTAATTGATTCAGACAAGTCTATAACCTGTCTTAATGACATTATCAAAGGGACAGTCATTCATATTCACTCAAAAACATTCATGGTAAGAGGGTTGGAAACAAGATCCTTTGGCCTTTGCCATCTCTTTCGTTAGCATATTTATTTAAACGATTTCTGAATCGGACAGAAAGAAGGTCTCATTTTGTTAGTTTTATGGCCCTTATGTAGCACATTTTCTTGTAAAAAGACAGGGTTGTTATTGATTCTCGGCAAGGAGATGCAGCCTGATGCACCATCTGTGGGCATCAGTCCAGTCAGGCAAATAAGTAACGAGTTGCCTGCGCTGAAAAATTTTCCAGTCATATCAACCTGATATTTGCTGACTTTTTTTCTTGTCCATTGCCCCTAGATACAAATGTTCAAAACTGTCAAGGATGATGTTGACTCTTTGAGTACATCCACGCATTGTGATAATTGCTAGCATAATGTAAACACTTTTTTCGTTGAGACTGGTTATACTGCCATATTAACTGTTAATTGCTCTCTCGTGCATCCCCAGTGCAAAATAACATGCACTGGCAGGTCTTTTAAGTTGATTAGCGTGGGTTGAGAATCCCAGTATTAATTCTTATAAGGAAAACTTCAGTTTAAATCTATGCACAGCTAATCCTTAATTATTGATATAAAGACATTTCAAAAAAACAATTCTGTAAAAAAATTACCAATATTTAATTTTGAATCATAATTATTTGGCTTATTTTACCAACAGTTTTCCTTATAAATAGCAAGAAGTATGCTATTAATAAATCTGAGTAATTTTATGATATTTGATCCTGTATAGACTGGACTCGTGCAGCAAGAGCTTCTCGTGCAGGGTAAAGATAATAAATAGCATTTTGATTGAGGTCAGTTACACCAGGAAAGTATATGCATCAAATCGATATTTAGTGACAAATATTAGTTACTATTCATTCATTGTTTAAATGTATGAATTTTTTCTTCATAAACAATTTTTGGACAATGTGCGAAAGACAGATTTAAAAGATTTAGAACCGATATTTGAATTCCTTGGAGCAACTGCATTTAAAAAATCTAGATTGTATTTTAGAATACCATGCAAATATGCAATAAATACGGATTCCTCTAATAAAATGTTTACCCAGAATATGTCCAATGAACACGAATGCAAGATGACAGTACTGCTTAATAAAAATGCATCGACTTACCTGAAATTGCTACAAGGATGTATGACCCAGTTCCCCACCCGCTTATGTCGCATTTTCTCTTTCCGTAATGAATTTTCATTTCCAAACAGCTTCATAGCTAGTTTATTATCCGAAGGTTGAAAAAATGAAATAATTTGATCCTTAAGGAAGCTTGTTGGACTGGTCTTGTTACACTGGTCCGTGGATGCCGAGTCCCCTGTCGGGGGTAATAACTCCTCTTTTGGAGTTCCATACAGAGATGTGTCGTCCCCAACAAAATGCACATGGTTTACATCATTCTTGTAATTAACATCAGGATTCAAATAATCACTATAGATAGATTCGTCGTCTGATTCAATTGTAATGGTAATTGCTGGATTCGTGGGTCTATTACTACATTTGGGTAGGCAAGGCATGGTTTTCTCTCTGGTCTGATTGTTTACATCTAAGTGCATACGTTTTAGCTTCAAACTAGAGGTTCTCCGTGACTGTTTAGGTGGAGTGGCATTTCCTATTGGCTGCGAACTTTTCCGGCTATGTCTTCCATTTGACTGCCTCCTAAATTTTACAGAATCCGATCTTGTAAATTTGGGCGATAACGTTTCCACATGCTTCTTGTGATGCTTAGAGTCCGAATCATTCTCTGAGAGAAGCTCCTCGTTCTCCGACTCCTTAGATCGATCGCTTAGCGCACCTTGCTGATTTCGCGCCTGGTGATATGGTGAAGCCGGGTTGCTGGACTCCTCGTCCGAGGAATAAGACACAGATCTATCATGGTCCGAAATATTTATCAAAGGGTGCGCAGAGGGGTTCCGAAGGCTGGACATGCTGGCAGAACGTGCCGGGGGCACCTGAATTAAGTAAAAGCATGATATTATTCTAACATTTAGTTCATTGTTGTTACCGGTCTTTTTTAGAATAAATATGACGAAAGCAGGTGTTTTAGCTTCCATCATAAATCATTCAATGGGCTTTGAATTTTTCGAAAATTAAACACTTCACACAATGATCATATACGTCAATAGAATGTGTACAATGAATATACTATATTGAATCAATATGTTTTCTTAAATGTCAAATAAAAATGGCTGACTTGCTTTTTCCTTATCGAAAAAAAAAATATATTGATAATGAGTTTTACCAAAACAATGCTAACATAAGGTTCGGGGTTGTATTCTCGGTTGGAACAGTAAATTAAACTTGAATGATTTTGACCCGATGTTTCGAGAGCTAATGTTCTGATTTTCCTGCGGGAGAAACAAGCGGTAATTGAAAAAGAACTGACAATGAGAAGAAGATTAATTATCCGTTTAATTCTGTGTTCAGTAGCTCGCTAGTATAATATTCTTCGTGGAGCGTTACTTCCATGTCAAACTGCATTACGAGGATATAAGTTTTCAGCATATCTGTAATATCCTCGTCGACAAATTTGTTTTCCTAATGAAAATAACGTTATTGATATATGAAGTGTACAATGATATATTTACATCCACTGAACTATTTCTCTTTTACTTCTTAAGAAAACCCATTGTCGTTTATCAGTTCAAGATATCACCTGTACAGATTTATTTATCAGTGGCTGTTCCATCAATGAAACGTACTTTGTCATTCATATAATAAATACAATAATCTCATTTAATCCTACTTTAAATGATTATTATATAGATATAATATCAACAATAAAATCTCTATCTTGGTGATTATTATGGGTATTTACGTCGCAGCTATTGCAGAAAAAAATTATATAATATGCGGGTTATGTATATTTTTTTCAACAGCTGCAACATTATTTTCCGTACTAACAACCAAAGAAAGCATTTAATTGTTTAAATTAAGCTCTCATAAATTTGAGTGATTTTTTAATAGGTAATGTAGTTTGTTCCTGACAGTGTTTTCCTTACATTTCTTCTGTTTCTCAACTCGTGTACATTTATATATCATTTCTTTAAAATCAAGTTATTATTTAAGAAATGACATTTCGTGGAATTAAAAAAGACAGGATTGATTGATATTTTGATATTTCTCTGTTTAATCACTACAAAATTTTTTTTTTTTTTTTTTTGTTTTATTGTTTTTTGTTTTTTTTTTAAAACGAGAGAACAGACAAAGAGCACAGCGTATTTTATAGTTAAATTTTCATTTTAAAAGAGGGGGTAAACTTTATTCACTACATGCTGCACATATCTGCAAATTAAGAAGTCGGTGTAAATTATTGATTGCCTATCTGCAATAAGTTATTATTATATTACAAAACATTACGAAAAGTGGGTTTTCGGGGGTTGAAACCCTCCTAGCTTTGAATAAAAACAACTGTACAACTTTGTCTATGTGACTTGCTAGAGTATATCTTCATTATCCAGCTACATGTTCACACCAACAACAATGCTTCCTAAAATATAATATTGACCCTTACAATTATTAATGTGTTTCAGATCAAATCTTAAAGCGACGAATCTGAGGGAACCCCAAGTGAATTTTGGTCTGGATCAAGTGTAAGAGAAATGTTGAATTCTATATTGATCGGGTAAATGTTAAATAGTGAAAAAATATAATTGGTTTTGAAATATTATTCAATTTCAATGTAGCCATTGTACTGTCATTACTATAATTGAAGCTCCATTTAATGTTATCGTTAAAAATCACACTGAATATGCATCTGTTTATTAAAGATCAATTGCTCATAAATTCTACAACTAACTTTTAAAATGTGAAATGTATTTATAAAAAATGCAATAGTTTATAACATTTCATTAAATTTCCATCTCGTAGTGATATTCTGTAAATGTAAATCACTTGATTGTGGGGTCATTTGAGGTTGCCACGGTGTAGATGACGGATAAATGACAATATTTCTTCTGATCGAAAGTCAGAGAAAGGCCAGTTGTCATCAGCACGCACCTGTCATTATTTATATCCAGATTTCACACACAGCAACTCTTGTGATCGAGCAATTAGTTCACAATATTCTTAAAGGCTATAGCGATACTTGTAATTATAAATTTCTAAAAAAAAAAAAAAAAAA
>PRKT01000315.1:485907-535886 GCA_003671525.1 Saccostrea glomerata
AGCCCCACCCTAAAACAAGAACCCCTGACCCTGGGGCCATAAAATTCACAATTTTGGTAGAGGCACTCTTGCTCATCATAACTATGTACTTAGTTAGTTTATTTAATAGAAACTATATGTGATTTTGCGCTTTATAAATTAATAAAATAATAATAATAATAATACCAAGGAGCAGAGAAGAAGATTTTCAAAGAATTCATGTATTTTCACTACATAATCAATAGAGCCCCGCCCTTACACCAGAACCCCTGACTCTGGGGCCATAAATTCACAATTTTGGTAGAGGCACTCTTGCTCATCATAACTATGTACTTAGTTGGTTTATTTAATACCCAGGAGCAGAGAAGAAAATTTTCAAAGAAATAATGCATTTTCACTACGTACTTATTTAACCCCGCCCTAGCACTAGAACCCCTGACCCCAAGGCCATGAATTTCACAATTTTGGTAGAGGACTCATTGCTGGTTACAATCATGAGAACAGTTTGACTACTTGATGTCCAGGAGTAAAGAAGAAGATTTTTAAAGATTGCATTAATTTTAGTGGTTTTGGCCCAACCCCTCAGGCCCCAGGGGGGCAGGGATCATGAAATTCAAAAGTTTTGTTCCCCTTCACCCATAGATGCTTTGTGCCAAATTTGGTTGAAATTGGTTCAGTGGTTGCAGAGAAGAAGCTGAAAATGTTCAAATGTTAACGGACAACGCACGACGCACGACGACGGACGAAAATGGATGGCAATAGGTCACCTGAGTTTACTCAGGTGACCTAACAATTTAGAATCTACACTACCCCAGGATGCTTCCACATAGGTTTCAGCTTTCCTGGCCCAGTGGTTCATGAGAAGAAGATTTTTTAATGATCCCACCCTATTTTTGTCTTTTCTTGATTATCTCCTCTTGGAAGGGGACATGGCCCTTTATTTTAACAATTTAAACTCCCCATCCCCCAAGGATGCTTTGTACCAAGTTTGGTTAAAATTGGCCCAGTGGTTCTTGAGAAGAAGTTGAAAATGTGAAAAGTTTACAGACGGACGGACTACGGACAAAATGTGATCAGAAAAGTTCATTTGAGTCTTCGGCTCAGGTGAGCTAAAAACTATGGACAATTAACTGTAAAAATAATGGCCTGGCAATCAGTATAAAACACTCAGTCAGTATTTAGACTCTATAATAGATTATCTTTGAATTAGATTATCTGAAAAGGTCATTGAATCGACCATTGATACTGTACATTTGTGTTTCATTTTGTTTGTAAAAAGCTTGCCTTGTGTTAGAAACTTTTCATACGAAGAGCATGCTCTTTCATATTATATCAACTGAGAGAAATAAACCCGTTATACACATGTTCAGATTACTAGTATATTGCTACGAAAATAAGGGGAGTAAACGATTGAAAAAAAATTAAGCCATAGCTTTTATCAAAAACGTTATGCTGTTAGAAAACCTTTTACGTTTTTTCTTGTTAATTATCCAAATATGAAACATATGTGTCAAACTCTGCAATATCTTTTATTTCAAGCTCACTTGGATTTATATCAGAAACCCAAGCATTTCCTTTAATGTCAACTTAAGAGTACATGTACTTGTGTGTACAATCATAGTATTTTTGACAAATTAATGTTGCAAATTACCAATTACAAGGTAAGTAAATGAACAAGTTCCGTTTTAATTGAAAAAGCAGCCGTCATTATGTCAAAAGGCCTATATTGTATCCCTGTTGCACCTATATTAAAAACATATATACAAGTACTAGTATATTGTGAAGTCATCTGTATCAGACAACGCGGAATCTGTATGTTGTTTTTTACTACTTATTTTATGAAACATTCAAGCAAAATACCTCAGAACCTGTTCTATTCAATAACAGTGTTACAGAAGTATATGTATTAACAAAGTTTTTTATAGGTCTTACTGTAAGATATCTTTAAGTGAGGCTAACACATATAATAAAACAATTAATCTCATTATAATGATTGAAACCTTGAGCAGTGCCATCTCAATATCTCTATTAAATAAATCAAACCCTATCACTTTTGTGATTTTTAATCCAGAATTATCAGGACTAAAATCAATTTTTACACGGGAAACTATGTAGCAGTAAACAATTGAGCATTTCGAGTCTTTCTGTGTAGCTTTAATTTGAAGAGATCCATTAGTTTCCCAGAGTAAACGAATTTCCAAACAATTGAAAAACACATCAACACAATATGGCATATTCCAGCAAAATGATCGAACATTTAATCAGGTTATCACCGTTTTTATCACGTTGATGCATTTGGTGTCGTGTCAGACCTGGTTTTTAGATCCAGGTGCCAGCGCTAGATACTGGAATATTTCCGATAATGAGTAATTTTCTTATCATTATCACCGCACACCCTTGAACTAACATTTGATAGATTCAAATCTGCTCGGAAGTAAAGTCATTCTTAACAATTGCAAATTAAGACAAACATCAGTATTTTAGTTATGTTCTTATGCTGCTTAAAATTTTAATTTCCATTTAGATATTTATGCCTTTAATCAAGAATTTCAATAGACAAAAGTTTTTAACCCCACCCCCACCCCAACTATGGATTTCCTTTCATCTGAGTATTAGACTAGATGCTGTTTCCTCAATAACTCATTTTTTATGTATAAATATAACTGAACATATACTTGAATTTAGACAATTTTAGTTATATCTCTGCAATATGCATATGTCGTTAAAGGTGATTTTTTTTTAAATGAAATGTTGCAGAATACCTTTAAAAAGGATCCATGACAGACTTAAAGACCCTTCATATGAGAAAGAGGAAATTATATCCAAAAGAATCATACAGAAGTCCACAGCTTCTCCGGGTCCATTGGGATTCTAATATATCAGTTAGGTGTAATCACTGCTAATGCAATCCCCGGAATTTCCCTTATTCGCGACAAGGCTTGCACAACTCATACATCACATTTTACACACACACTCACCAATGTGTTTTTTTTTTCTATCTACAGTATTCTTCTAATCTAAATTCTTTCTTCATAGCTGTTTAACGATCTTTGACGATGATTGATTGTTCCCGTTTTAAGAATGAAATAATTAAACGAAACTTCCAAATCATCGATCTTAAATGTATAATTGAATCTCGTGTTGGGTGATTTTTCATTTGCTTACCATCTACATCATGTTACAGAAGAGTTAAAAAGTAAAGAATAAAAGAATATAAGATCGATTTTTACTTTTTTCCCCTATGCACAGAACTGTTTCGATAAACATTGGATAGGCCTAGAATTCAGCTGCAATATTGACTGTTGCGGTTGAACACCGTTAGTAAATACCTCTCCCCCTCTTTATTATATTCCTACGGTAAACAGGTTGCAATGATTTTCGACCTTAAGACTTACGTAAATCACATTGTACATTAAAACAGTAGGTCGATATTTTTCATAAAGTTTAGTATTTAGTTTAATTTTATTTTTTTTAAAATGCATTTAAAAAATTGTAACACGAGACAAATACTTCTAGCATTGATTGGTTTAATCACAAACCATAGAACCCTATAAATATGATAAGTGACAGAAACAAAATTGGTTTATGTCAAATCAGCATTATGCACAATTGATGCTGAATAATAATTTCTAAATGTATCAAATAGGAAGTTCTGAAAATTATATTTCATTAACTTGCACAGCACTTTCAAAACCAATCATTCTAAAATAACCTTAAGGTAAAATGGAGTGTTTCTTGAAAAAAATATTGTTGGAATTTCCGAATTTATTACATAATAAGGCTTTTAAAGTAATCTATGGGGGAAAGAACTAATGATTTTGGTCTTCGAGCATTTGATTTTCCTTTTACTGTGTAGAAAGCGCTCGTTGTTGACTCTGCTTAACATGCATTGCAGGAAATGTAATAAACACGTCTTAGGAGCGGAGGCACTGCGTCATCACTGAGTAGTCTCGAAATACAACCGCGACATATGCTGGATTTCTGCACAGAATGCACAAATATTTTCTAGGACAAGAAAGTACTCCTTAATACAGAACCTAAAATCTGCTGAAAAACAATGGAAAGAAATCGACTCGTGTTAGGATTTCCCCATTTGTCAATTTTATCCTGGAGACAATGTTATTTCTGAGGGATATTTTTATCAGCTAAATGTGAAATTTTTTAACTACATATCAAAAGAGAGGACCTTATAGGATATAAAATAAAATTATGAGTATTTATTTTCTGCTTCTCCTTGTCAATATAAATTGACTGTTTTAAATCAGGAAAACGTTCTAGCAATTTTTTTTTTTCAATAAAAGAAAACTGAATAAGGCAACCGTGCAAAACTAAGAGCTGAATTCTTGGGAACATGTATTGATCTTATTGGTTCTGTATTCTGTAGCCTGTGGTTACAGTGGGTTTATACAATCAAGTGGATTCTACGGGCCTTAGCTCCCTACAATACACAGAGAGGCGAATCCTTCAATAACGTTCTAATATGATCATCAATTGAAATGAAGTTGTATGAGTAATCGTGTGGTATAATTATTCACACCAAAGAGAAAAATACAGCACCAAACCTAAAACAACTGATTTACTGATCACTGGAAAATTCTTCTAACAATTTCTAAAGACTCAAACACCTCATAAGAATGATTAAGGAGAATATGGAGATAACGAACAGTATTCTATCTCAAAGTCCATAAAACAATACAAAATAAGAGCAGAGCAAACACGGACTTCCGAAAAATCAGAGGTGGGATCAGGAGCCATGGAGGAGTGAGCATCCCCTGCTGACCGGTCACATACGCCGTGTGCTCATTGTCATGATCGTGAAATAACGGAAAAAATCTGTCGTCAATTAAGTGTATAAATAATGGACTAACAATTCGTATTACATGTAAGTGTATAAATAATAGACTAACAATTCGTATGAATAACGTCAGTCAGCATTTGACTCAATGATAAATTGTATTTGCTGACATGGTCATTGTATCGACCATAGAACATACGAAATGATGACTTTAAACGAGACTGCTGATATACTTGTTTCATCAACTTGCTTGTCGATAATTTACCTCGATTTAGAAATTGTTCATACGTAGAGCATGCTCTTGCGTATTGAATCAACTGAGATGGAAATAACGAACAGTATTCAAGTTCAAAAGTCTATAAAACAATACATATTAGGAGCAGAGCAAACACGGACCTCCAAAATACAGAGGTGGGATCAGGTGCCATGGAGGAGTGAACATCCCCTGCCAACCGGTAATACCCGCTGTGTGCTCCCTTCTTGTCATTATCGGAATATAACGAAAAAAATCGGTCCACAATTCAGTATGTTTATAATGGCCTTACAATTAGTATGAAAAACGTCAGTCAGCATTTGACTTATTGATATAATTTCTTTGACAAGGTCATTGAAACTATGAAATGATGAATTTAAACGAGACTTCAGGTATTCTTGTTTCAGCAACTTGTCCTCAATAACTATTCCCTTTTGAGAAATTTTTCATTCGAAAAACATGCTCTCGAGTATCGTATCAACCGAGAGACATAAACCCCGTATGCAAGCGATGAAGGTGTATTGATGCATAAGTAATGAAAGTTGACGATTGAAAAGTTAAAGTCATCGCGTTCATTATGAAGCTGGGTTGTTAGATTACCATTAGCGTCTTTTCAAGTAAAATTTCTAAATATGAAACAGATGTGTTAGATGTATTAAGAATGGAAATAACCGTTGTTAGTGTTGACATAACGCCGTCGATATATCTAAATGTCGCGTTGAAGGCTACAGCAAGTGTTTTCTTCTTTTCGCCTTTAAGGTTTTAGATGAATTCTTCTTCATATGATTACAAAATTTGACCTATATTTAATACAGATCTGCTAACAACGGGGCGCAATTGGTACCCAAGGGAATTCCAATAGATTGCTGGAAAAACCTGTCTCATAATCCACATATATACTGAGGGGAAATTGAGTCGATCAGAAATTTGAAAATCTTTTTAATATCAACTTAAGGGTACGTGTGAGTACAATCAGAATGTTTTAGCAAAATAATCTTGCAAATGACCAATGACAAGGTAAGTAAATTTACGAGTTCCATTTTTCATTGAAAAAGCACCTGTCAAAGGTAGCAAAAAGCCTGGACTTTAATTTATCGTGGAGAATGGTTTTATATAAAAATGAAAAGTCGTAAATTTTTCCGTGTTGATTTTGGTAAAATTCCGTGATTACAATTCTAATTTAATCCACTTCTCTACTATTTTGTTGTTTTGAACATATTTTATTGACAATATGTCAAAGGGATCGGACACAAGTTCTTACAACTTAGGTAGTCCTCTCCCATATATAAAATCTGCAAAGCCATACAATATTAACAAAATTTTACAATAATATATACATATACTCAGTACATAGAAGAACAAAGATAATTGTTTGCTGAATGAGGAAATAATATCAGTTATTAATAATAATACTATTTTGTTACACAGTATTCCAGAAGATTCTCCACTACTGTTAATACTAGTGAGAAGTAAAGAAAAAGGCTTGGTAGAACATTTACTGAAACCCGCTATGTATCTTTGTTAAGATTTTTGTGAAGTTTTGGAATCCGATATAGATATTGTTGTTCATATTAAATCTGGTTGTTTGGAATAGTAAAATTTTTCAAAACTGACATATGATTTTGAAGAATTTCCCCAGACAGCATTTGAACGCAAAAGAACTGGAATAAAAATAAAATACACCAAAAGTCTAAAGAATTTTTAAAAAAAAATGTGAAAAGAACAAAAGCAAAAAATTCAGCTTCAGAATCATTTAATTTTATGATTTATTTTAAAATCAAACCCCTTTAGACTTTACAATTTCATTTATAATTGAGCTCATCCTAACTATGTTAAGTTCTAAACGCTTACTGTTACCCAATAATATCAGCATGCCATATACTAAGGAGGGAGGGGCATGTTTATAACAAAAAAATTTGATGTCCTTTTTTTTTCAGTTTGCTAATTGTAGAATTCGAAGTTGTTCAAATAATATTTAAGGTAAATTTTAAGCCTCCTTCTGCAAACCCAATTCTGGTAGTGATTTGCTCCTCCTTTCTTTATATAAAAAAACAACAACAAATATCTGTATGTAATTTAAATAAGAAACTCTCTTCACTTTTGAGATTTTGAAGATTTTTGACGTTCTCATCTCGTATTTTGAAACTCAAGCTGGGAAGGGGGGGTTACTTGAGTTGCAGCTGCTGTCTTATTACTCCTTATGAGGACAATAAACTTTTTACTTGACAAGCCTCTCTGTTTATCTGTTTTAAAATTTTTATCTGCTTTTGTTTTCCTAGTCTGCTTTGAGTCCTTTGATTTCCGCAAAAATTATAAATCAAATCAACAATATATTGACAAACTATATGAAGCTCTTGAAAAAGCGTATATACTATAGCTTCTTCTGTCAATTACATTATATATTCTATTAAGGGATAGGAAAAATAATTATGCAACTTTTTTGTTAAAATTAGCTTAAACACCTTGTGTATAGACCTTTTGCATTTAGAAAATCCACTTAATTTTTTTAAAACCCTTTATATTGTTATCTGACAATTTTTGTTTAACGTGTGAACGAGATACAGATTGAACCATATTATTGAGTGACTATTTCGCTGCCATTTATCGAATTCAAATGTAGACTTTAATTTACGATAATTGCTATTCCAGCGACAAGGATCTAAACATATGTTACGTGCATCACCTTATACCTAGTGTATTCTTAAAGAAGGAAGTACGTATTTGGGTATAGGATCCGGAGATTTTTTTTTTTTTTTTACAAAATATATTAATTTACATGCATAAGTATATATTTAATATGGACGTCTGTCCCTGAATCAGGTGGGTATGAAAGTTAATCCTCTAGTGGTATGCTTTTTGTACGCTTAGAAAATTTGTCATCGGTAATATGAATTCAACCTCACGGTTATTACCATGTCCCGACAAAATATATTGATTTCATTCACGAGATATTCACCTCAAGAAAGGAATTTCTGACTCTCCGGTGAATTGCTAGAACATTTTATTTCATTATACATATACCCCCCGCTTGAAAAGAGGGAGTGTATATCGTGATTCTGAAGTCCGTGTTTCTGTTCGTCTGTTACGCTTCGGGGGTATCCATCTCTTATCCGCAACTCATCTTTTACTACGGACTGAAATTTAATGACACTTTAAAAGAATCTTTGTTATATAGTGCAATTTTGCACCTCTTATGTTACTTTTTGTTCTGACACTTATTTCGGGTCTCCCAGTGCAAATCATGGACTCACATTGTTACCATATGGGAGGCAGCGGGGGTTTCATTTAGCGAGCTTATTGCTCAAAATACCCCTATTCTTATTTTTTAAAATTGAATTTTAAACCTAGTCTCTTTGCCGCTTTAGAATGTTACATGCACTCTACATGTATTTTTATCATAACAAATATTGAAACATTATTAAAAAACAATTTACAAGACGAAACTCTATTAGTTGCAATTAGATGCAATTATGTTACATGTACATTATGTTCATATCAATAAGATGTTTTTGACAAACTATGTCATCAAACTTTAATATAATAATTGAATTTTTTATTTTTCATTACTTATATTTACATTATTTTTCTGATGACCTGCCATAAATTTACATCATTCAACTGTCATTTTAAAGCAAAACAGTGTGCATTATTATACTTCTGTTAAAATGTTTCCAATATAAAGTTCAGAAGGTAAAATAACTACCCTTTATAGTCAACGGATAGCAAAGCTATACCCTGGGGTATAGTTTTTGCTATCCACCCTCGGAAAATTTTCATGAAATTTTTGCCGCCAATTTGATTTCCAGCGATAAATCTATAAACTGAAGATTTCATAATGACTTCAGTAGAATTGTGACGTCATCAGGATTTCAGATTATTCTTGCAGTATTATCTTACTCCATGCAAGCCCTCGGGTAATAGTTCTCTGCCGCGGGTTTGATAAAAAAGCTATCCCACTCACACCCAGTGGATAAGTGTATACTATATTTTTTGACGTCAAGTGCGGTATTGTAATTATGACGTAACAATAGAGTTATTCATGCTTATTCGTGGTACATATGTAATGTAGTTCATGAGAAAATAAACTGCATCTTATTTTGTAAAGAATCATAGGGGAAATTTATTGGAAATGTAAATATTTACACATTGTTTCAGGTCGATTTTCATATATCAAATTTTGCAAATATTACAATTTAAACTTTCGGCTTTTGTTTGAACTAAAAGTTCGGCTTTTGTTTGATGGAGCGAAAGAAGACATCATTGAGGTCTTTGTCATAAATAACAGTATTACCGGATGGAACCCGGGGTAAGAATCGCATGTCGATTGCTATTTCTTGATGAAATTTAATTATTAATGGTGTTGTGGCAAGGCTAGAATGTAAATAAACGAAATATCAATAGAATTTCTTACATTAACATTTCAATATGAAGTTTGAATAAGCAATGGAGATTAACAGTTCATGATTCTAGAAAAGCTATCCTTACAGAATATCCCCTTAAATTTCAAAGAATATTTGAATTAAAAAACATTTTCATCCTTTTTTCCTCTGATAAGCTCAAACCCATGATTTTATCAATTAAAAATTAATTTTAATTAACCATTAACATGATTTTTAACAGTAACAAAGTCAAAACTTCTGAAAAAATCGTCCGTTTTGTTAATATCAGTTATGTTCTATACCAGATTTTTACTTATTATCACCACGAAACATAATGCATTGAAAAACGACACGAAAAATAAGTCTTAGCTAAACAAACCGATCCCGACCCAACCTACAGCGTTCAAACATATGGAACGAATTGGACAGGCTTTCCCAAACCATTGAAGCCTAGAAGCAGCTTATATTTTACAGAATGAATGGTAGATTGGGCGATAAAAGACGTTCCTATTCTATTAAAAGAATTCGAAGTCCGTCAGATAGATCGACTTACGTTTTATGACGTAAGAGAAGGGATAGACGATTTAAAGGACTTAACATATTCGGTAACCCTTGCTGTTAAGAGATGAATGTAAAACAACATGCATTTGATCTTGTCTGCTGTTTATTATTTATAGAAAAAATAACAAAATTTCTTTGGACAAAAAATGCTTTGCATTTTAAATTATGACTGTTCGTAATTGTTTAATGCGTTGTGAGATTATATTAAGTTCATATTGTTATATGAAATAAAACAACGAGTATATAGTCAATTTTATGTACAACCACCTCTCCAGGAGAAACAAGAGTGACATTGGCTCAACGATCCATTTCAATCTTTTTCTATTTTAGGTGAAAAATCAAGAAAACGACCAATGGCAAGATCATAAAGAGATAACAAACCGTATTCAAGATCAAAAGTCCATAAACAATACAAAATAGGAACAGAGCAAACACGGACCTCTAAAACATCAGAGGTGTAATCAGATGCCAAGGAGGAGTGAACATCCCCTGCCGACCGATCACTCCCGCAGTATGCTTCTTGTCATGATCGGGAAATAATGGAAAAATACATGTACGTCGTCAATTCAGTGTATAAATAATGGACTAACAATTAGTATGAAAAAGATCAGTCAGCAATTGACTCAATGATATATTGTATTTAATGACAAGGTCATTGTATCGACCATAGAACTAGTAAAATTGTGACTTTCATCGAGACTACTGATATTCTTGTTTCATCAACATGTTTGTCAATTTTACCTAGAAACTGTCCATACGCCGAGCATGCTCTTGCGTTTCGAATCAACTGAAATATATAAACTCGATATGCAGGTGATGCCAAGATGGTTTGAGGCCCATATAAGGTTGTTTTTTATATTTCTGTTGCTCGATGGGCGTATGAAGCACAAATGCAACACATGGTACATGTAAGCAATGTCATTTTTTTTTTTTTTTTGTTACATATGGAGATGACCATCATTATTCCATTTGAGGGGGCCGACTGGGAATTCCACTGTTTACTAGTAATCATAGTAAAACAAATAAAGGATATTCACTGTTTTAAAGTAGTTTTTTAAAATAAAATTAATACTGAAAAATATGACAAAATTAACTGAGTTTTAAAATGATTTTCAACTGAACACGTCACTGCGGGCTCTAAGGACACCGCCTTGGCGAAAAGAAAATTTATACTACTGCACATTCATTCGATATATTTTTTTTCCGCAGTAATTTGGATCCACAATGCATCGCTTCATATGTACAAAAGCTGAAGCAACGTTCTCGCGAGAATAAAATCAAAATTAAATGAATATTAAACGTGATTTAATGAATTTGTTGCAGAAAAATAGTCAATAAACGGTTATTGCTGTTCAGGCTTCGGTTTTGTAAAGCAACATGCATATGACGTCATGTCAGGTCAGAGTCTTAGACACACTGAATGTCACATGCGGTATGACGAGCCCGATCTTAATGAAAACTGGATAAGGAATTGCGCTCGCCCTAACGGTCGCACCGTCAACATATTAGGCCTGGTGAGTTTTTGACGATTGGATAAACTGAAGCCCATAAAGATTGGATAATAAAAATGTTATAAAAGATAAAGTGTCTGATAGTTCTGCAGCTATAGGAGGAGTAGCATTTTGAATGTTTTTCAAAGAAATTTCTATTTTTAGTAACCACGGCAACACCATTCATCGAAATCAAAAACCGATACAGAGAATTATGTATCTTAGTGTAGTCTACTTGTGTGCCAAATTATATTAAAATCAAACTTAAGATGTAGGAGGAGTAGCATATTGAATGTTTTTCATAGAAATTTCTATTTTTAGTAACAACGGAAACACCGTTCATCGAAACTCAAAAACTGATATACAGAATTATGTATCTTAGTGTAGTCTACTTGTGTGCCAAGTTATTTGAAATCAGACCAAAACTGTTGGAGAAGTAGCATTTTGAAAAAAAATTTACAGACAGACAGACAGACGGAGGCATTACTATCGCATAAGCTCTTCTGGTCTCTGACCAGTAGAGCTAAAAACCAAATCGTTTTTTTTAAAAATGCAAATAAGGAGCGGAGCATCTCGGACAATCTAAAAACCTCAGAGATAGGATCAGGTGCCATGGAGAAGTGAGCATCCCTTGACGTCGGTCAGTCACATCCGTCGTTTGCTACTTGTAATGATCGGGATAAAGAGTGTGTAAACAATTAGTATGAAATATCTATCCAGTAATTGACCTAATGATACTTGTTGGTTGTTTGCTAACAAGGTCATTGTATCGACCATCTAATGAATAATACGCATCTCGACACGATGCTACATGTAAATTAAAGTAACCTTTCTGCTAATGATTGCAAAAGGTGTTCCAATACTAAGTATAAGATGCTTTCCCACATATCTACACTATACATACGACGAAAGACAACAAATACTCTCCATGAACATCTTTTTTATCATGACCGTCTTCACCACAACGCAAATTAAACGTGCCATCAGTATTGTAAATGCCAATTCGGGGGTGTCGAATATAACACGCAGACAATCCTCTCACTTCGATGACAATGCACAAGAAAGCTCTCATGGTTGTTTTAAAACAGTTCTTTGACCAATGTCCGATAGTCGGGCGACATTTGGAAATTATTCTAGGATGTGACTGACGTTCCTATAAGTCCTACCGATGAAAGTGGAGGGGACTATAGTCTATAGGTTTGCTTTGCATTTGTTATTTTGTTTGTTTAGTTGTTAGTCTGTCCCACATTGCTTTCCACACTTTTTTCTTACTAACACGTATAGATATTGAACTGATTTTTTTGTTTGATGAGTTACATATTAAAGCCATTTCTTCCGCCTTCAAAGATTTTTTTGTTATGGAATTTCGACCATACTTATTTTGAAGAGTATTCCTCAATTTTTTTTTAAGTTTTGAAGATATTGAGTTATTCCTGAACTATTTCTAATTTTCAGAATTTCTCGAACTTTGGAAGTAATGAAGATTGTTAATACATGCATATGAATAGATTTTAATAGAGAATAAAATAGAGAATTTTGATTAAAAGGGGTATTTTATTAACGAAAGTGGGAACACAGTAAAAGGAGTTCCACTAGTTTATTAAATTCAGATTTAATTACTTATAAGTTCAACTTCAAAGTGCTTTGTATCAGTGGGTACTGTTTCTCTTCTTTTATCTTAACATCAGATAGACTATATTTTGTCTATCAAGGTTCCTGGTCAATGCATTACTGATCATAAAAGATCAATTTGCATGTGAAATGGCTGCATATAAACGCACAATTATAATTCAAAGATGGATAATAAATAATAGCTCTGTACAGATAACTCTATTCACCAATTTGACAGTCTCTGTATTTGTTGTGTACGAGCTCAGAGCAACATCAATAATGCTAAAAGATGGATGATCACGTTCCAATATATTGCCCCCGTCTTAGAACAGCTCGATAAATATGCCCTGTTTACAGACTATAACTATTCTTGGCAGTTTTATTATTCCAAATTGAGGCAATGCTTTCCTGAAATGAACATTTTTTTGCTATACGATTGCAAGAGGGACACTAGAAACCATCAGTTAAGCTAGCTAAATTAAGCTAAAACAACCTTCTAGCACTAGCCAAAATAATAACAATTGATCATCACTTTTGTTTATGGACAATTATTGAATATGCGTTTCAAATCAGCAGGTCGAGTTATGGTTTTAGGTACACAACAATTTCATTTAATTCAAATCCACTTCCAACGAAAATGAAACTAAGGGATCTGAGCACTTTTCACGCAGAATTTTTTTCGACTGTAAAATTTGGGAAATAAGCTCGGTGGGATAGATACTTCCTGTATTGCTAATTTTCAAAAAATGAAACAATGATATTTTTTATAGCTAGTTTTAAATCAAAACCCCTAATATAACACGTTGATCAACTAAGTGTACATGGATAGAAATTTGGATTCAACTTAAAATCATATTAATTAAAAACACACTTCGTAACGAAATTTTCAACCTTTAAATTAATTTTACATTTACCAAAAGCCATTTATTCCTATATCAATTTCCTTAATTATTACTAAATAAGATTTTGTATCATACAATCTTCATTCCGAGGGGACATTAAATCTCATTCGTCTGTCAGTCTGTCCGTCCGTCACAAAAACTTAAACCTTGGTCATATCTTTTGAATGAGAAGAGATAGAGCTTTTATATTTTACATGTATATTACTTGTGTTGTGACAAGACCTTTCTAAATACATAATACGAGGGTTCTTCAAAAAATAATGTCCTCGCTTGGAAAGCAACAAAAACACTTTTCAAGGATTTAGCCTTAATGCTTTTACTTAATTATTTTCCTTTATTTGAAACACATGTCTGTAACATTTTTATCCAATTTCTGATTGTTTTTAAAACGCATTTCTGAGTATTGCCCTTCGTATACTGGAATATGGGAGACCCTATGATTTCCTTGACTTGTTTCTTCTTTCTGAATGGTGTTTTTTTCAAGTTTGAAAAATGAAACAAGTGAAAGGATGAAAGATCTGGCGAATATTGTTGGTTTGACTAATCATTAACTTTCTGTTTATCTGTCAAAACTACTTTATTCTTCATGGCCCGTGGGTTTTGACGCTGTCATGACGACATTTAAAGTAGTCGATTCCTGATTCTGGTTCCATCCTCTCATAAACCTTTCGATTTTTTTCCCAAAAAATTGCTTTCTAGACTTCTGTAGATATTGAACTGCCTCTCAGAATAAGAATTTGAAAAACAAAACTACAAATATTTAAGAAAATTACATATAAATTATTTTTGTGCTTTTGAAATTTGTTGCTTTTTTTCAGGCCTGGGCTGTTTTGTCAAGTGCATCTTATTGTAAATTTGTTCTGATTGCACACATAAGTACTCTAAGGTTGACATCAAGAAGATGCTTGAGATTCTGATTGACAATATCTATGTGGTTTTTGGAGATCAGGTATTCCAAAAATCTATTGGAATTCCCATGGGTACAAATTGTGCTCCGTTATTAGCAGACTTATTTTTATATTCATGTGAAGCAGAATTAATGCAAAATCTTATGCGTGAAAAGGAAAAAAAACACTTGCTGTGGCCTTCAACTCGACATTAAGATATATCGACGACGTATTGTCAATTAACAATAGTAATTTCCATTCCTACGTCAATACGATATATCCTGGTGAGCTTGAGATAAAATTATTTCCTGGTCATGACAAGGAGAACACGGTGGGTGTGACCGGTCAGAAGGGGATGCTCACTCCTCCATGGCACCTGATCCCACCTCTGATGTTTCGGAGGTCCGTGTTGCTTTGCTCTTATTTTGTTTTGTTTTATGGACTTTGAGATTGAATACTGTTCGTTATTTCCATATCCTTCTTTTAAGGGTTTAAAGTAATGAAATCAAGGTTTACTATTTGTTTGAAGTTCAGACAAACGTGGATAACTTCAACTTTTGACTTTTTAGGTCACCTGAGTAAACTCAGGTGACCTATTGCTATCTGTTTTCGTCCGTCGTCGTGCGTCTGTGCGTCGTGCGTCGTCCGTTAACATTTGAACATTTTCAGCTTCTTCTCTGCAACCACTGAACCAATTTCAACCAAATTTGGCACAAAGCATCTATGGGTGAAGGGAAACAAAAATTGTGAATTTCAGGGTCCCTGCCCCCCTGGGGCCTGAGGGGTGGGGCAAAAACCACTAAAATTATTGCAATCTTTAAAAATCTTCTTCTTTACTCCTGGACATCAAGCAGTCAAACTGTTTGCATGATTGTAATCAGCATTGAGTCCTCTACCAAAATTGTGAAATTCATGGCCCCGGGGTCAGGGGTTCGAGTGCTAGGGCGGGGCTAAATAAGTATAGTGAAAATGCATTATTTCTTTGAAAATCTTCTTCTCTGCTCCTGGGTATTAAAAAAACTAACTAAGTGCATAGTTATGATGAGCAAGAGTGCCTCTACCAAAATTGTGAATTTTATGGCCCTAGGGTCAGGGGTTCTGGTGTTAGGGTGGGCCTCTATTGATTATATAGTGAAAATACATGAATTTCATGAAAATCGTCTTCTCTGCTCCTGGGTATTAAATAAACTAACTAAGTGCATAGTTATAATGAACAAGAGTGCCTCTACCAAAATTGTGAATTTTGTAGGCCCAGGGTCAGGGGTTCTGGTGTAAGGGCGGGACTCTATTGATTATATAGCGGAAATTCATGAATTCTTTGAAAATCTTCTTCTCTGCTCCTGGGTATTAAATAAACTAACTAAGTGCATAGTTATGATGAGCAAGAGTACCTTTACCAAAATTGTGAATTTTGTGGCCTCAGCGTCAGGGTTGGGGTGTTAGGGCGGGGCTCTATTTATTATATAATGAAAATACATGTATTCTTTAAAAAAATTTCTTTTCTACTCCTAGGAATTAAATAAACTAACTAAGTGCATAGTTATGATGAGCAAGAATACCTCTTCCAAAATTTTGATTTTATGGCCCTAGGGTCAGGGGTTCTATTGATAGGGTGGGGCTCTAATGATTATATATTGAAAATACATTAAATCTTTGAAAATTTTCTTCTCTGCTCTTGGGTATTAAGCAGATGAACTACCTATGTAGTTATAATGAGCAGGGACCCTAATCTTCCAGAATTGTGAATTTCAAGGCCCGAGGGTCAGGGGTACCATAGGGGGGGTGTTCTTATATACTGAAACTGGATGAATTGTTTGAGATCTGCTCTTTGGTATAAATCAAATATTTTTGAAAAGCAAGGGTGCCTTTTCAAAAAATTGTGCAATGTGTGGATCTAGGCCTAAGGGTCAGGGGTTCATGTGTGATAGGGGCATTACTGATTATTGCTGAATATTACTGATACTTGAAATGCATTTTTTGTTCCCCAACCCAGCTTATGGGTATTAAGTAAACAAACTAAGCGACTGGTAAGTGTATTGTTATGATGATCAATGGTGCCTCTTTCAAAATTGTGAACGCCACAGCATCTGGCTTAAAACATGAATCAAATTAAATCACTGGAAAGTTGTTGCATAATGCTCAGGTGACCTATAAGGCCCATGGGCCTCTTGTTAAAATAAGTGTTTAGATATTCTTACACGCTGTTGTTTTCACCCATTTTTCAAAAAATGGGTGATTGATTGATTGATTGTATATTGTTTAACGTCCCTCTCGAGAATTTTTCACTCATATGGAGACGTCACCGTATGCCGGTGAAGGGCTTCAAATTTTGACCTTTACTCGGCACTCAGGGCCATTGAGCAGTGAGGGATCTTTATCGTGCCAACGCCTGTCGCTGACACGGGGCCTCGGTTTTTAAGTCTCATCCGAAGGATCCGCAACTTTCACTTCAAAGTGCCGAGCGCATGGCGAAGGAACAGTTGCTACCCATTATATAGACTGGGTCAGTCGCGGCCGAGATACGAACTCACGACCTACCGATCACGGAGCGAGCGCTCTACCGACTGAGCTACCGTGAACGGTTAAAAAAAAAATAATAATAAAAAAATGGGTGATGATTGAGTATTTAGCTTTTTTACTGTCAAATGTTTCCTTAAACATTGTAAAATACCCCCAAAATGATGCCTATTATTTTTTCTATGTCTTGAATTCAATCAAACATCATCAGTGATTATTTGTTGAATTTTCGCAAACATTACATTGGTTGTTGTATTTGTCGCCAAGGACGGTACCCATTTTGATGCCCATTTTATCATTTTTGTTTATTGAAACCCACCTGCTCATGTGTCTGTAAAACAGACATTAGTTGCTGTAAATTTCACATATTTCAGGGAATATTTCTTTGGGATTATTAACGAGTTTTACAGCAGCTTTCATGAAGAGTTTAATTTCGCTCTTGTTTACCGATTCTTTACCATTTATTTATTCAGTGTCTCGAATAGCCCAAAAACTATGTGATGAAAAGTGGTCAAATAAACTGTAATTAATTCACTAAAGATTTATTCATGAGAGAAAGTCAAGCTTAATGTCTTATAATTTCTATATTGTATGTCATAGAGCTCAGGACATTTATTGAACAACCCTCGTAATTTTTTACCCCGTGACCTTAAAGTGTAATCAAATATTTAAAAAGTTAAGTTCACTTGACGTTAATTTTTTCCACTACATTATTAATATGTTCAATAAAATCCTTTTCCAAAAAGAAGAAAAGATCGATTTTTAGTTATGTATTGTTATTGTTCTATTTAATTTGGTTATGAAGTGTTCCTCACTATGTTTTTTATCATAGAAAAAAAATGCTTATATTCTTGCTTTTAAAAATTCGTTCGATGCATAAGTAATTCAGACTTGGTCTTTGTATAAGATGCGCTTGCCAGAAATAAATCACCTATGAAATAGAAGACATGTCAATGTCTTTTGTACATGAGTGATGCTGGACCTGTTCATCAAAGGGCTCGTGTGAGAAAGCAATGAAAATTTCCAAACCTAAGTGGACGTGTTTTCCTATGCCTCTATTCTTTTCCATCGATAACCTATCTATATTAGCGAATACACAAAGGTCAAATTAACTGAGCGCCGGAGGGACTTAGCAGTAAGGAAATTACTTGTTATCCCACATTAGCCAAGATTATTGGAATCCTCCAACAAAACATAAACTTGTTAATTCCTCCACAAACTATTATTAAAATCTCTTACTGGAAAATAACAATAGATCTGATCAATTGTACTGATTCCACTATATAACACGGCACGACAGACCGAACTCTTCAAAAAGAGCAGAAGATAATTAGAGTTCCTTTAGATACTGTCTGCGGATCTTAAAAGAGCAGTGAAATTACTTTTAATGGTATTCAATAAAAACGTATCTCCTTGAACCTAACCTTTTGAATATTATTTCCAAAAGAAAAAAAAGATTTTAAGGAGAGGAGATGATTGTCTTGGCGTAGAAGATGACAGTTTTTTCCCCATATCTTTCACTGTGTCAAAAATGGAGTAAAACTTCAATTATTCTGTAAAATGAAAAATATACACAGGATGGTTTACAGAGCATAAAAGGGACACTTTTCCCAAAAAATATTACCACTTTCTGTCATGAACAAAAAATTCATGTCGACGTTCTCAAAATTATACTTTAAAAAAACGACCTAAATATTTTTTGAAATAATTAAATATTAGATTTTTAGATTAAAACTGATTAAATTGATTAGTATAATACATTGTAAGGGACTTGCTGATTGCTTGTATTTTGTTTAACGTCCCTCTCGAGAATTTTTCACTCGTATTGAGACGTCCCCACTTGCCGGTGGATAGCTACAAATATTTGTCCTATACTAGTACTCGGCACTAAGAGCCATTGAGCAGTGATGGGTCTTTTTCGTGCAAGCATCAACTGCGAAAAGGGACCTCGGTTTATACAGTCTCATCCGAAGGACCGGTCTCCACGTCCCATAGTGGGACTCGAACCCGCGACGTAAGGATCAACTCCTTACCCCGCGGCTCTAGAGCAGACGCTCTAACCACTGCGCTACGCGGGGGACTTCCCTGTGGAAAGTCCATTATTTATAAACCAAAAAAAGTTTATGAAAGATCAAGTTTATGAAAAGTGAAGGTCCTAACACCAGCTATTCAAATGTGATGTACAGGGAATGTATATACGAAAAATTTGACCCACTTGATTAAACATACCAAAGGTTAGGACAAAAAGTTTTTCCCGAAAAACATTTAGGCGTACAGTGCAAAATCTTTTTGTCTCCGGATCTTCGATTACAGGGGCATTAAAATAAAAAATAAAATCAAAATACTGTGTAATATTTATTGAAAACTTCATGGGGGGATATTAACGAGAAAGAAAGTTTAAGTAGCATCAAGGTTCCTCAGTAGATTTGAATTTAATTCGTTAATTGATTTCATTATTTACACGTCTAGTTTAAAGGTCCGCTAACATCATTATAAATTTATTTTCCATACATCGCTTAAAATTGCGTGACGCAAGTAAACGATCATGCAGTTGTTGAGTTTGTATTTTCTTCCGGCATCTACTTCCGGTATATATCAAAATGGAAGCAATCGATACCAGTCCAAGTTCATAAATGGGTTATTTTTCCTTTGTTTAGTTCATTCTTCCCATCTTATTTTGAGGATTTAAATGGAGAAGACCAATAGCATTTCAAACATTTTTTTTCGGTGACGAAAGGCGATTATCTTTGTTATTAATATGCAACGCATGAAAAAGATAATTTTTTGTATCCCCCCCCCCAAAAAATAACCAGAATACAAATATTTTTATACACATTTTCTTCTGCAGTAAACGGCATTGTTTGAATAACATAAACGCGTGTATAAAAAAAAAATTACCGCTGCAATCAATTTTTATCAATCTTGCAGTCATATCTCAGACTGGTACATTACTCTAATCATACATTAATGAAAAGTTTTCATATGAAAATAAAGTTGGAATGAATTCGAGGCATATGGATTGTGAAAAAACATCAAACATTTAATATCTAAGACTGAAGGTATAATTTTCATTTATGTCAAAACAGTATGCTTATTGATTTTTCAAAGAACATTGGCATTTTAACGGTTTCACAAATTAAACACACTGCGCATCTGACTGCTGTTACATAACCATTCTTACAGGAAGCGATAGGGAAAGGAAAATATGAGCACACAATATCTCAATCTCATTTTCTCAGGTTGAGGTGCTGTGTTTTATGATGTAGTCTTTGATTAGAAGATAAGTGTCGGCGATTTTACTACCTAGCCAAGAAAAGCTCTTAACTTGTTTGATTTCGGTTTCTTACTTTGCATAAAGTTTCTGTAATTTAGCATCCGTGGAATATACCCGATATTATATATTTAACACTGTGATTATAAGAGATATTATTTGGTAAAAACATAATAGATTAAACAAAATTAAACCTCATTTAAACTTAATAATCAGACCTTTTTTCATATAAGAAAACAACCATTTCACAAATGTTTGTCTAGTATACTAGTATCCAGATACGCAATTCAATTTATACTTAATGCTTCATAGGTCATAACGTTCTATTTATCAGCTTTAAATCAGGAGCTTATCAAATTATACTTTATTTCAACGACAAAATATGTAACAAATAATAAGATTAACGGCAGACAATGCCTGACTAAACTAACAATTCACTTTCGTAGAATATTTTTATCTATATGTTTTGAGCATTAGCCTTTCTTTCCCCTCTTCGACTGTAAAATATGATACAGATATATTTCAACAGCTGCGATTCATGATTATCTCTACACACATCATATGTGAAAACTATACATTTCTGAATTTACTCATTAATGTGAACGATCATCCTAAAACTGTCTAAATACTTACAAAACCGTAAATCATACCTTCAATATAGTGGATACTTTTCCTTCACAAATAGAATTGGTTAATAGTACTGAATTAAAAAAATTATTGAAAAATCATAATTTAGCACACATATTTCTATATGTTATAGGCATACTAGATATATTTGGTTTTGAACACTTTGAAAAGAACAGTTTTGAACAAGCTTGTATAAACCTTGCAAATGAACAGCTACAATTCTTTTTTAATCAGGTATGTAAATGCTACTTCTCCCTAATAATTTTGAAAATAAAAATGAATTAGAAGATTTATTTGAATTTCTCAAAATTCTTGCATATATAATGTGTTTTGCAGAAGTAATATTTTAATGAATTGTCTTTTTCATACAAAAGCATGTATTCAAAATGGAGCAAGAGGAATACATAAGGGAAGGGATTGATTGGAAAGAAATTAAATTTGTAGACAACCAACCATTATTGGTAAGGTATAATGTTCAAAATGTTTATTCTGTAGATGATAATACATGTATATTGCTACAGATAGATAAAAAGACATACATTTTAGGTTTAATATAAAAGGATGCGTACTTCCAATATTTTAGGATCTCTTCCTGAACAAACCAATTGGAATTTTATCCCTTCTAGATGAAGAAAGTCATTTTCCTAAGGTAACAGCCTTATTTATTCACAAACATTATTTTGCATGTGTGAATAAGTTAAGATTATTAACAGATTAAGGACTTGCTCATTTTAATATACAAAAGATAGGAATTGCTCATCTTAATATACAAAAGATAAATTGAAAATATTTATAAATTAAGATTTAAACAAATATTGTAGGGTACAGACCAATCCCTTGTGGAAAAGCTGAACATTCACTTTGGAGGGAATAGTTATTACGGAAAATCAGCTCAATCAAACTCCCGCAAGTTTTCTATCAACCACTATGCAGGAAAGGTCTGTTAAAATACATGTATCTACAAGAGCTAAGTTTGATATTTAGATAATATATTTTGACATAGACATACATGTACCCTGCAGAATAACTTCCTAAAATATAATTTGAATATCATTGTAATCAATTATATATTTTGTTTTATAACACTCACAATAAACAATCAATTGGCTTCAAATTCCCATTTTCTAAGGCCTCAGATTTAGTACAGATTTGCTGTCAGTATACTACTGTTATATTATACAGACAAACTTATTCTTGTCTTACAGGTAACATACGATGCCAGCAGGTGGCTGGAGAAAAACCGAGACACCCTTCCTCCAGGATTGATAGAAATGTTACAGAGCAGCTCAAATACATATGTGAAAACTATACATTTCTGAATTTACTCATTAATGTGAACGATCATCCTAAAACTGTCTAAATACTTACAAAACCGTAAATCATACCTTCAATATTTCTTCGTGGATTCCCCTTGATAAGGGATGTTTATCAATCAAGGACATCCATTTTTCCAAGTATTCTCGCTTCAAAGAGTAATTCATGATTTTAATGGCTTATCTACAGCTTCCAATCTGCTATGTTAGCCACACACACACACACAAACACAAGAATGCCGATTGTCCGAAAAGTCTGAATTTATTCCATCATACGAAACAAAAACCTTTGGTAAATGTATCTAAACAGTTCAGTGCAAAATCTGCAGGTGAATGGTGGAGCATCATATACTAAGATTCCAAAAATAATTTCTTATTGCATACACAATTCAACTCAAATCTAAAATCCGTCCAATTTTGTTTTGTCAGCATGCATTTCTTATTTTCTCTCTTGTCCTTACAGAACACAAATTGATGTTTGTCACTCAAATAATACAGCCTCAAAGTCCTGATGAACTATCGACAACCGCCCTTCCGATACAACTGGCCAAAAACAAGAAAATCTCGTCAAATCTTCGATTTGTCCACTTATAATGTCTTTGGCTTTTCTTGTACTTTGAAAACACCTTCCGCGTATCGAGTGACGTTGTATGCAGCTCAAAAGCAGCAGAGTCAATTAACCTTATTAAAGTGACAACATCTGTATCTTCAATTACTTTGAAATCTATGCACCTTCCTCCCAATTAGAAGACCGCCAATCCCAGCAGAGTTGCACATTTCTTTTTCATGAAGTTATTATATCATAAGCTGGGATGCTAGCGGAACCTGAACTTTAGGATAGGTCATTCTGAGGTTCAATACCATTACTACTGATGAAGTTTGATAGTGCAACAAATCTGATATGCGTTTGGAAGTCTCAGGACAAACCACACAAAGAATCGATACACATTGAATAGTAATCATTCCATTTTGCACAATGCGTTTAAAGGAGTGATTCTAAAGAAGCTGAAAAGTACCAATTGCACCATCAGCGGAACATAAAACACATGTGAAAACACGGTTACTATAGTTAAGGTAAAGGGTCCCTTTTTTATGCGAGTCAAATTTTATAGATTTCTGAACAATTAGAGGTATTTTAAGAACCATAAATGATTATTTTACTGGAATATTGGGAAACATTTACATTTGTTACGATCGCATTTATGTGGTACAAACGTCGGTCGCGAACTTCGACTTCTGTTTAAACAATAAAGAGTTTTCTTGTTTGTTAGTGTGAAAATTAACGTTGCAGCTATATTACCCGTACAGGCGAGTGAATTTTTTCTTCTCATATAACTGCGACGGAAATTCCCGTACTTTAAAAAAAAGAAAACATTATTTTGCTTCCATTTATGCATTATGATTACATAATCGTATAAAATGGGTTTAGGTACGTTGAATATTGTATATATTGTATATTTCATTGACTAAACAGAACACAAACATATATGTAATCTATCGTGTGGCTTGAAAAACCGGTTCCAGCTAGTTTACCAGCATTTATGGATTGTGAGAAGGTTCTTGCTTTCAATAAAAATAAACAAAAAGCTTCCATGAATGTTAATACCAAACTAGTTACAACAAGAGACCCAGGGGCCACATCGCTCACCTGAGCACATCGCCTAGAAACAAAGCATAGATCAGAACTGAAAGTTTACAGGGGGGGGGGGGGCTTGAATTTTAATACTATTTGAGAATGCCTTCATATCAATACAGCATATTACTTTGCTGTTAAAAAGATTTCTTTATAAACATTCTGCTCCTATATATTACTTCGTAATAATTTGATTTTAAATCTTCAATACATGAGGATGCTTACATGCCAACATGACTAAACACAGCTTTTCTGTTCTTGGGATTTTTCCCTTTAATTTTCCATGTAAAACTTTGATCCACCATTGTGGCCTCACTCTTCCCTTGGGGGTTATAATTTGAACAAATTTTAATTCTACACTACCTGAAAATGCTTCCATATAAATACTAGTATCACTAATCATGGCTTTGCTATTCCTGAGATTTTTTGAAATGTAAAACTTGGATCCTCTATTGTGGCCCCACGCTATCCCTGGGGGGTTATGATATGAATAAACTAGAATCTACACTACCTGAGGATAATTCCATGTAAATATCACTAATCATGACTTTGAAGTACGTGAGATGATGATTTTTGAAAGATGTCCCTTTTGTCCATTTTGGCCCCACCCTACCCCCGAGGTTCATGATTTGAACAAACCTGAATCTATACTACCTGAGGATGATTTCACATGAGTTTCATCTTTCCTGTCTTAATTGTTCTTGAGAAGAAGATTTTTAAAGATTTTTCCTATATATTCCTATGTAAAACTTTGATCAGCCATTGTGGCCCCACCCTACCCCCAGAGGCCATAAATTGAACAAACTAGAATCTACACTACCAGAGAATGATTCCACATGAATTTCATCTTTTCTAACCCAGTGGTTCTTGAGAAGGAGATTTTTTAAAAAGATTTTTCCTTTATACTCCTATGTTAAACTTTGATCGGCCATTTTGGCCCCACCCTATCCCCGGGGGTCTTGATTTGAACAAATTTGAATCTGCACTACCTGAGGATGATTAAACATGAGTTTCATCTTTCCTGGCCCAGTAATTCTTGAGAAGAAATTTTTAACAATGCCATTATTTTTCTCTAATTCATAATTATCTCCCCTTGGAAAAGGGTGCGGCCCTTTATTTGAACAAACTGAATCCCCTTTACCCAAGGATACTTTGTAGCAAGTTTGCTTAAAATCGGCCAAGTGTCTCTTGAGAATAAGATAAAAATGTGACAGACAACGGACAAATTTTGTTCAGAAAAGCTCACTTGAGCCTTCGGCTCAGGTGAGCTAAACATGGTTAAATGGTTTTTTACTAAGTTGGGAAATTGTTTTGTTTTTATTCTCAGTAATTCAAATAGAAACTACATATGCAAAGACATTTCCAGAAGAGGATATAGAAACATTGCTCCTATAAAACATTTTATCTGAAACTTTGACTCTGTAATCCAATGGAATCGTATTTTAAGGTACGTGTAGGCAAATGTGTGTTTATTTGATATTTCGTTTGAATTGAACTTTCCTTTTCGCTGTTTGATTACCTTAAATAACTGAGGCACCAGGCTTCTTCGTTTGTCTAAGAGAAGTTTTCAAATCAAAACATTTGAGAATTGTTTTGATAACATACACCTGTGATGTGTTATGTAGACATTTGTGTATACTCTATGTTCGAGTTGTCTTCCACAGATCGCGCAGTAGATATATTTACTATTCCACAAGAATTATGAAACCCCTTTTCAAGCTTTGTATTCACAAGACAGAATATGGGCGGTACTGCTCAAATTCCTAAAAGAATTTCTGATGGTGTGTGATATAGCAAATAGTTGTATCGTTTTCTGTTTCGCTTTTCAAGAAATACATTTCGAAGGGACAAATTTTTATAAAATAGAAATGGTTGTTGTGATCAACTGTTGAATATCGTTAATTGAGGATTTATATAAAAAGGGATGCTCTATTTGTCTTATTTATCTGAGAGTAAATGGCCATGACATTGCCTAAGGTGACTTGATTTATGTTCTTAATATGCTTTACTACTTTCATGTTCATCCTGTATGTAATATAATCATCTTATTTCATTCACCAAGATAAGTTAATTAATCTCATTAAGAGGACTGCACATCTAACCATCTAGTCACACAAATTCAAAATTTAACCTACCTCAAAGCTTCTCCTGTTAATAAAGACAATGCAATTGGGTGTATATGTAGACAAGTAAGGAGTTAATTTCACCATCAATAATATCTACACCTCAAATGACAGTTATCAGTGCCTTTGTGTAAATTTATTTCAACATTTCAGGTATGTATAAGCAATCATTAAAGTTTTCTGTAAGAATGTTATATTATGAATTTCTTGATACGCAAACCTTTCAAATGTTATAAAATGCGAAAAGTCATGCATTTATACATATTTAAGGTAGGATTCTTCTCTGGTTTCTGACTAGATGAAACATTAAAGGGGGGGGGGGGTAATTTTTTTGTAGCGAATTTAAACTATCTTAATTTTACTTTTAGGTCATGCATTTCAAAGTTAGAGGCTTAACAAAGAGGTTTCAGTGTGACATCATAAGTTCTTCCTTAATAGCATTGGTGACTCCAGAAGTGTAGGACATCCATGCTATGGACTGGGACATCAATTTTCCCTGTGATCAATAGTTGGTACATAAAGGAGCTTTGTTGTTTTAACACGGATCCAGCCTCATTTATCTGTTTAAGTATTGTCTAGAATGTTGATTTTTCACCTTCGACTTCTATTGGTAATGCGGTAGCTTGAATGACTTATCATTCATTAGAAACTCGCTATTTATGTGTTGATAAGGGAGAAAGAGTGAGGTCGAATCATTAGAGAGAAGTTCAAAGGTTTAAAGTAATCATAAAATTGCTATTATGGTTTGAAGGATTTGTCTATATACAGGAGCAATCTACGTAAATGAAGAGCAGCTTAGTTCTTTACTGATAAACAACTAAGTTGTAGATCAACTTGATTCATCAAAAAGAGTTCATGATCAATAGAAGAAAAAATACTAATTTTGAAACGGTAAATATACTCTGCAGCACTTAGAATTACCAGTGTGATGTACATGAACAAATTCCGCAGCACATAAAATGCTATGAGTGTTTTGTAAATTCATAAATATACTCCGTATAGCATAGACTATCGGAGTACAATACAAATACAATCTGTAGTACACAGAAGACATGAGAACTATTTACACATAAAGGCTGCAGCACATAGACTCCAAAATTAAAGTTCTATACAAATATACTCTGCAGCATATCCATTTTGAATACCAGAGAACAATTTTGTAAAAATGCACTCCAGCACATAGAATACTAGAGAACTATATATGTTCAGAACACTCCAGCACATAGAGTATCAAATAAGAGACCCAAGGGCCTTGAATCGCTCTTCTGATAAATTGTAAAAACTATCACTTCTATTTGAAATCTTTTAACTATCCTTACACCCAAGATGCGTCAACTGACAAAGTTTGATGATTCTTTGCCAGTTAGGACTAATGATATTTTAATATAGCTATAAATTACCAAAAATAGGTCACGATGACTTACTTTTTGATTAAATTTTTCTGAGGACTCGAGATGCATAAATGGACAAAGATTGATGATTTTAAGCCAATAAGTACCTGAGATATTCATTAATAGGTCATGGTGACCTACGTTTTAGCCGACAGTCTTCGAAACCCAAGATGCCTCAACTTATAAAGTTTAACAATTCTAGGCCAATAAGTACCCGATATACTTAAATATAGCTATAAAATGTCAAAAATAGGTCACGGTGACCTACCTCTTGGTCGACGTTCTCTGAAAACCCAAGATGCATCAATTGACAAAGTTTGATGATGCTAAGCTAATAAGTACCTGAGATACTTAGATATAGCCATAAAATGTCAAATGTCGGTCACTGTGACCTACTTTTGGTCAACATTCTCCGAAAACCCAAGATGCATCAGCTGACAAAGTTTTACGAATATAAGCTAATGAGTTCCCGAGAGATACTTAAATAGAGCCTTAAATTGTCAAATGTACGTCACCGTGACCTACTTTTTGGTATATTCTGATTAAAATCAGATCCTCAATCCGCTCCTTTGTATTATTTAATTGTCGCTACACGAGGATCTGAAGAAACCCCGTTTGAGGTCACCTCCTGGTGAACTTTGTTTTAAGCATATTTATGAGTTATTTTAGCCAATCGGAGCAAGTGTTAGAAACAACAATTCGGGATACTAACAAAAATGGAGTCGTACGACGAAGCGCTAGCACATGTCATGAAATCTTTCGAACAAAACGTTTTCCGAAGACGCAAGATGCATCAACAGACAAAGTTTGATGATCATAGGTCTGAAAGTATTCAAAATTCAAAATATGCCTTTTAAACAATTAAAAAACAAATGCCTGCAAAATTCAAAAAGTAGGTCACGGTAACCTACTTTTTCATTAATATGTTTTCAGGCCCCAAGATGCATCAACTTACAAGATTTAATGACACCAAACCACTCAGTGTCTGAAGTAATGGGATTTAACCTATGATACTTCCATTGCCCCTATGTTATAGGCATTTGTGTATAAATCCCCATACACCATGGTATAATTTCACATTGTTGCAGTTATACCATGGCTTCCATGGTATAATTTCTTTTCAATAATCCATGCTATAAAAATAAAGCAAATCAGGGTGTCTTTATTAATTAAAATTAACAAAATAAAGCAATTGTATTATGATAAACAAATTTATCTGAATTTGTTTACAGTCCAAACAAATGTAAGAATGCCTGTTCAAACATAGTTATTAATTTCCAAAATTAAATGTGAAACTACACTGATTAAATCCACTTTTCAACTGGTTCAGAATTGCTGTTGCCGACGTTTCAGTAGGACCCACATTACATTCAAATCAACACCGGGTTTTGGTAGACTTGGGCTCCGTCGAAATCGGATAAAACGGTCATCCTTTTCGTTCATAAAGTTCAGAGTATTTCCGTTTTCTCGCATGTGGCGCAGAATACCCGTTGTTAAGAGGTAGAGTGATTTAGGAGGGTAAAAATCCCCATCACGTTTCCTTACTTCAACTATGAACCTCGAGAGCCATCTGTTTATGTCATCCGCGGAAAAATGGTCCAAATTTGGAATATTTTCAAGTGCAGTATTTCGTGAAATGCGCCAATCATTAAACACACGAACTGACCATGCTGTACTTTTCTTAGTGTTGGCAGGGGTTGTCCCGGAGATAAGTTCATCCAAATCTTCGTCTTTGACTGGATTTCCGAATCTCAACGAATTCTCTGAAAGAGTACACGTATCCTGAATGGTAGTTACTTCCATGTTAGAATGGCTGGGTCCCGTTTCTCCACTCTCGGACTGATATCCAAGATCAAAAGTCATGTCCGCAAAATTAGATATCATGCACTCTGACTTTATGTAGTCCAGTTCTATACGATCGGCGATTTGACTTAATGTAAAGTTTTCATCGTCATCCCCAAGTTCATCGCCCAAAACTGGCAAAAGTTCCATGAAATCAAGATCGTCAACCTCCATCGTGTTTCTTAACTCAACTGTGCGCTTGACGCCAAATTTGAATCACGTGATCATTTGAAAGAGGTTCCCCATGAGGTTAAACTTTCGATAATTCTTAAATTTATCGCACTTTTTAAAAATATTTTCTCAAAAGTTCTATCAAAGTACAGAATATTTAGTGCTAAATATTATCTTTTAAATATTGTATTTAAAATAATAGAATTTATCACTTTTTTCTTATTGATTATAAATTCCCCATTTTCACCCCCTATTTTCTGACAATGGTTCCTTCTTTAATTAATGATGATGCAATTTTCCGAGAATCGTTTCTTCTTTAATTTGTGATGATGCAATACCTTGAATGAGGTTCCATAGGGATAATGCTTGAATAAAATTATATTACACTTAAATTAATACTAATAAACATGTTGTACCCATTTAAAATAAATTTAATATTTATATATCATAGGTTAAAACAGATAAACCATACATATTTTGACTGTTTTGTGGTGTATTGTAAATTATACCATGGTTTGGATTTCACGACCCTGGGTAACCTCACTCGACTTCGTCTCGTGAGGTTAAACCCAGGGTCGTGAAATCCAAACCATGGTATAATTTACAATACACCACAAAACAGTCAAAATTGTATGGTTTATCTATTACTTAATGTTTTAGAAAAGATTAGCCATCAAATTCAAAAAGTAGGACACGGTGACCTACTTTTAAGATGACAATGTGAAGAACCACAGATGCATAAACTGACAAAGTTTGATGATCATAGGCCTTAAAGTGTCCAAAACATGCCGCGAAATAAATTTGAAAACAAGTGCCCGCAAAATTGAAAAAGTAGGTCACCGTGACCTACCTCTGCGTTAACATGATGTGAAGTCCTTTAATGCATCGATTTACATGAATTCATGATCATAGTCTTTATCCGTAGTAAGCAATATATAACTGTTTTATTCAGTGTAAATTTTGGTCAACTTTGAAGTGACCTTGAGACCACTTCCTTTACCCCAGGGTGATGTCTTGAGCTATTCTTAATTTTCAACATATTCTGATACGTGTATCTAAGTTGATGTAATCTGCCTGGTGGTTTAGATAAGAATTTTAAGTAACCAGTAACTTTTGTTTTATTTTCCTGTTTAAATCCCCTTGTTTATGGGTCCAAACACTAGTTTTAGTATAAATTGTAGCCCTTGGGCCAAGGATACCCTGTGACAAATTTGACAATGATTGGCCAAAGGGTTGTTGAGTTATGGCCCATACTGTACTCTAAAACGTTTACGCACACCGTAAACATGGCATAGCAGAAGCTCTTTGAGCCTTTGGCTCAGAAGACCTAAAAACTATACATGTTCAAATACACTCCAGCATAAAGAAAAAAAAGAGAACTATACATGTAAAAATACATTCCAGCACAGGGAATACTAAAGAACTATATGTTCACAACATTCCAGCACATAGCTATTAAATACCAGAATACTATATACATGTAGAAATACACTCCAGCACATAGAATACCAGAGAATTATACATGTACAATTACACACCAGCACAAAAAATAACAACAATACCAAATATGCTTTTCAACACAATATTCATAATAACGAAAGATGTTTGGAAAATGAAACATATGGAGACAGCGAACAGTAAACAGGATCAAAAGTCCATAAAACAATTCAAAATAGGAGCAGAGGAAACACGGACATCCAAAACATCAGAGGTGCGATCAGGTGCCATGGAGGAGTGAGCATCCCTGCCGACTGGTCACACTCGCCGTGTGATCCTTGTCATGATCGGGAAATAACGGAAAAATCCCTCGACAATTTAGTGTATAAACAATGGAGTAACAATTAGTATGAAAAACGTCAGTCAGCATTTGACTCAATGATAACTTGTATTTGTTAACAAGGTAACTGTATCGAGAAATAATTGAACGTCGTAAATTGACTAGTGGCAAACTTAAAGAAAAAAATGTGGAATTATTTGTCGTGCTTTATTCTTATGTGATATAATAGGACTAAAGGAACGCGTGCATTCACTTTTATTTTTTGAAAGTATACGAGAAGAAAATATATTGAAGCAAAAGAATGATTAATCTAATTTGTAGTTTGTTTTTGTCCTTTTCCCTAAATTTATAAAATATTGTACCTCAAATGAAAATACGACCACCTGACCATGTGACATGAATTGCGCGTAAGTAGGCTGATATTGGAAATGTGTCAGTTGATTTACATATATTGATAACACAGTCAATAATTCAACCAAAGACAGTATTTCACATTGCAAAAAAGGGTTTGAATCCTAAAATTGTTTCACTATTAGCTCATTGTGTAATAAGTATTTCATGCCTAACCTAGATGAAATAAGAGGAATGCAATTTCGTAATTCACTAATTAAACATAACGATAAGCATGCAACGCTTGTTTGTTGAAATTTTCAAAGCTTTAACAATCTTATATCAGACACAGGTCTGGTGATTCCAGGGGTCCATGTTTGTGCTCTGTTCACGCCTTGCATTCTTTACTGGATGGAGGAATCTGATCGGTGTTCGTTATTTTTACTCTTCATACAAGTAATTGTTGTAACATATTAGAACCGAACTTACCATTATGCAGACTAAAAAATAGGATATTGCTTCAGTAAATGGAGTACAATCTTCACATTTTATTACACATTGGCCCATGTTGAAAAATTATATACCAATACCCGCTCAGATATTTTTTGTCGCTTTCTTTAAAGTCGATCATACCACAATTAAAACCATGACGATAGCTAGGTCAGTCGAGCGCTCGCCCCGTGATCGGAATTACGTGGGTTCGAACCCCGATCGTGACTCGCCTAAGTTGATGAAAAGAAAAATAGGTACCAATGAAAAGAAAAATAGGTACCAAGCTTCTCTTCACAAGCTCTCGATCGGCACGAAAAATTGCGAGTTCTTTAAGTAAAACCTAAGACCCGAGGTCCCCTAATCACGACAGGCGTTGACACGAGGCCCCTCACTGATCATTGGCTCCGAATATGTATGTTGTTTAACGTCCCTCTATAATTTTTTTACTTATATGGAGACGCAACCACATTATAATGGCAAAGTCTATATTTTGCTGTGGAAGACTGTCGGATCAAAAGTAAAATAAGGGGTCACAACGGCTTTTCAATAGGGGGTATAAACGTTTGCACCAAAGTGAATAGGTAGTAGTTTCGTCAGTCTCCGATTTTTATGTCTAGAACTTTAATTTCATTACATTCAAAGCGATGTTAAAAATAAATAAAACAAAAATAACATTGAGTGAATTGGCAAGTAAAAATAGAGCAAAAGCACTTTTAATCATTGATTAAACTTAACGAAGAAACGTAATCAAGAAGCACAATTTGTACATATTCAAACCTCGGTTTAGACGGTCTTTGATATTGGACTTTGATATTGAATACTGTTTGTTATCTCCATATCCTTCTCATCCGAAGGACAGGTCTCCATGTCCCATAGTGGGACGCAAGAATTAACTCCTTACTCCGTGACTCTAGAGCAGAAGATCTACCACTGCGCCACACGGGCGACTAATATGTTTAGTTAAGGTAGTATTCGTGATCATTCTTCTCATATTTCTTGTATTTAAAAAAAAGTATGAGATTATCATAGAATCAAGAAGACAATATATCTTAGTGATGGTATCAGATTTGACCGTTTTATATTAGAGTCAGGGTCAGGTCAAGGTCGTTATCTTTTTTCTGGACATTAAGAATAAAAAAAAATACTGTTACCAATCATGCGATGCCTATTTCTGTTTCAAAAGATTAAATTATTTTCTTTTTGAATGAAAAGATATAACCATACAGACATATCCAAATTGACATAAATAATTTAACTAAACTGGATATTGGCTAATCTGAATTTTCTGTTTTTCTAAAACTTTCAGGACATACCCAGGTATTAGTTATTTTATATGCTTCCTATATTTAAATTTTTCTTAATTTCACATATAATGAAGTAGTCATACACAGATACAAAATGATACAGAAACAAAAAGTTTTGATCGTTTACTAACAGAGAAAAAACAACAACACTTTTTACAGATTTTTGTCAGAAATCAGTAATAAGATTGGACGCTTTCAAAAGCTATCATAGCTGTTGTTTGTTTGCTAAATTATATTAAATTAATATATTTTAAATCTTTAGTCCCATATTATTCATTTAACTTACATTTGAAATTTTCTTCAAGTCTTTGATTGTATAAATATTGTAACTAAATTCATTTTTGCATAGTTATCTTGAGAAGCAGAAATGAAGATATTTACATACGCCACTATTCAGCCAAAAAAAATAGTCCCTGCTAGATTTCAAATTCAGTTTATCATTTCTATTTATAGTTGTACAACTGTGATGAGGACAGAAAAATATAATCTTTTTAATCTCTTACATCTAATTATAAAAAAAACATGAGCTAATATACCTTGAATATTTCATCTAGTCAGAAACCAGACAAAAATCCTACCTTAGAGAGGGGCATTTCAAGTTCCAATTAAAAAAAAAAATTAGTGGTCAATTAAATCAACAATTTCTGAATGTAAAATAAGGTCTATCATACTAGACTACTACATGTAGAAGTATGTATTGGTGCTAGAATTTGTGATCTTTCAAAAAAAAGGACGAAAGGACTTAGAGACAAATAATCAATCTCAACTTCTACAAGAACTTCGAACAATGGATATTTCGAAGTATTTCCTCCTGCTATAACACTGTCGTTAACCGTCTGTATAGAATTTAATTGTTCCTTAGCCAGTGGAAAGTAATAGGCAAACACATTACATTCTATCACATAAATAAGAAATAACAGAAGGAGGTAATTAAGTTAACAGAACAATTAGTTTCTTGAGTCATCAGGAGTTTTCCATTTCCGTCGCTATCAGTTTAAGTAATTGAGGAAAAGATATCTGACATTATATTAACTTTTTCCGTGCAGAAGATTCAATTATCTGAAATCTACAAGACGTTCAAAATTGCTCAAATCTCAAGAGGAAACATTATTAAGAAGTACATACAATGTTTAGATTTGGATGATCATGTCTTTTAAGAAAAATAAAACTCTAAGTTACTACAATACCATGCAAGCCTCACTACATGTACCACGCAAGTATCTGTCACCCCAATGCAGTACAATACTCAATAACATTTACTGGAATATATTAAAAAAAAAATTAAAAATCTTGTGTTTCAAGTTTTGTTTTTCCATATTATTTCCGTTCTTTACACATTATTTTGATCATGAAATTTATCATCACCTTAAAAGGAAATATTGTTAGCTATAACATGTTGTAAATTTTGAATTTACTAGGGGGAGGTAAATGCAAAAATTTACCACATGATAACTTTATCATGTTGTAATTTTTGCTTTTACCTCCCCTAGTAAATTCAAAATTTACAATATGATAGGTATTAATTGAGTCTCCCTGTATACACAATACTGTGCCGGATAAATCTGCCGCTTCCAAAGTGTTAAATAGGTGAACTCCAATCTCTTACTTTCACATATTACTTAGTAGTAAACAATCCCTATTATCTACCTTTGTTAAAGGTGAATCTTTCCCATCCGATGAGAAAATCACCCTTGAAAGAATTTCCCAATGGTAAGAGAGTAGTTCATGTGGGAAAATTGTCGCATGTTTAATTTATTTTTAATTTAGCTTATTGATAGTTTTAACACATCGTACAACATCAGAATTGACATTCAAATCAACAAAGTTCATTTCGGTTTATTCTACCTAAACAGGATTCCTAAGTTTGATGATAATCTAGATAGATTAATAAATTTTGCAAATAAACTCCGAAATGGGTGCACCATAGTTTTTACTTACCACTCTAACAGCAGTATAAGGTGATGTCCGTAATATATATTTAGATTTCACTCGCATGGTAAGTCTTGTAAATTAAAAGTCTACTTAAATTTACTCTAAACAGCCATGAAATAGCAAAAACATAAGTACGGTGGCGTTTCCGGTTGGCGGATCTAAGCTACTGGAAATTTTCAATGAAACTGACAATAAGCATCTTTGCTTTACTCCATAAAACGTCATCACCAACTTATTCAATCAAAACTTGATTTAAATGATATAAATTAATTAATATATGATAACCTATTTAAAAGGAAAATGTGCAATTTGTTTTCGTCATTCATTGATCTTAATATTGACGGAAGTTTCTAGAACATCATATGGCCATCGAGCCCGATGTTTAAAAGAAAAACAAGAGGCCCACGGGCCACATCGCTCACCTTAGCTAGTGAAAAAAACACAAATCACCTCAGTATTGAAAAGTTTACTTGTTGGGGGGAGGGGGGTTTGAATTTTATATTATTCGAGAATGCCACTATATTTATAAAGCATGTATAATTTCGTCATACTTGAGAGGAAGAGTTTTAAAAGATTTTTCCTATATATTTCTATATAAAGATTTTAATGCCCATTATGGCCCAACCCTACCCCCAGGGGTCATGATATGATCAAACTTGAATTAACTCTAACTGAGGATTTTTCCATATTTATATCCCCAATCATAGCTATGCTGATCTTGCGAAGCTTTTCCCTATATATTCTTATGAAAAACTTTGATCAGCCACTGTGGCCACTCCCTACCCCCAGAAGTACTGCTTTAAACAAACTTTATTCTACACTACCTTAGGATGCTTCTTATCTCACCCAAGAAGAGGGTTTGGCCCTTTATTTGAAGATCTTGAATCCCCTTCACCCAATAATACCTTGTGCCAAGTTTGGTTTCAAAATGTGAAAAGTTTAAAACGACGACGACAGACAGACAACAGACAAATTTTGATCAGAAAAGCTCACTTGAGCCTTCGGTTCAGGTGAGCTAAAAACGAGGCGATTATACTGCATGAACATAAACAAATATTTTGTGTAAATGGTCATTGAAATAATGGTAAATCAAAACAAGAGGCCCGTGGGCCACATCGCTCACCTTAGCAACTAAGGTGATACAGTTCTTTACCAGATTTCACCTCTTGCTATACCTATCGTGCCCCCTTCCCCCTTCCCTTTTCTGATTTTAATACTTAAGAATCTACACTACCCCAGGATGCTTCCACATAAGTTTCAGCTTTCCTGGCCGAGTAGTTTTAGAGAAGAAGATTCTTAGAGGACTTTTCCTAAATATGTCTATGTAAAACATGAATTCCCTATTGTGTCCCCGTCCTACCACCGGGGGTCATGATTTTAACAATTTCATATCTACACAACCCAAGGATGCTTCCACATAAGTTTCAGCTTTCCTTGCCCAGTGGTTCTTCAGAAGAAATTTTAAAGATTTGTTCTATATATTTCTATGTAAAACATGGAATTCCCTATGGTTACTCCGCCCTATCCCCAGGGGGTAATGATTTTAACAATTAAATATCTACACAACCCAAGTATGCTTCCACATAAGTTTAGCTTTCCTGGCCCAGTGGTTCTTGAGAAGATTTTTAAAGATTTGTTCTCTATATTTCTACGTAAAACATGGAATTCCCTATTGCGACCCCGCCCTACCCTCAGGGGTAAAGATTTTAACAATTCAATATCTTCACAACCCAAGGATGCTTCCACATAAGTTTCAGCTTTCCTGGCCTAGTGGTTCTTAAAAAGATTAGATTTTTAAGGATTTGTTCTATATATTACTATGTAAAACATTGAATTCCCTATTGTGACCCCGCCTTCCCCCCGGGGGGTCATGATTTTAACAATTTGATATCTTCACAACCCAAGGATGCTTCCACATGAGTTTCAGCTTTCCTGGCCCAGTGGTTCTTAAGAAGAAGATATTTTAAGATTTGTTCTATATATTTCTATGTAAAACATGGAATTCCCTATTGTGACCCCGCCCTACCCCCGGGGGGTCATGATTTTAACAATTTAATTTTTACATTACCCAAGGATGCTTCCACATAAGTTTCAACTTTCCTGGCCCAGTGGTTCTAAAGAAGAAGATTTTTTAAGATTTGTTCTATATATTTCTATGTACAACATGCAATTCCCAATTGCGACCCCGCCCTATTCCAAGGGATCATGATTATAACAATTTATTATCTACACTACCCAAGGATGCTTCTACATAACTTCAGCTTTCCTGGCCAGTGGTTCTTGAGAAGTAGATTTTTAAAGATTTGTTCTATATATTTTTTTGTAAAACAAGGATTCCCTATTGTGACCCTGCCCTCCCCCGGGGGTCATGGTTTTAACAATTTAATATCTACACTACTCAAGGATGCTTCCACATAAGTTTCAGCTTTCCTGGCCCAGTGGTTCTTGAGAAGACAATTTTTTAATGACCCAAACCTATTTTTGTCTTTTCTTGATTGTTTCCCCTTGTAAGGGGACGTGGTCCTTCATTTTAATAATTTAAACTCCCCTTCGATCACCCAAGGATGCTTTGTACCAAGTTTGGTAAAAATTGGCCCTTTGGTTGTTGAGAAGAAGTCGAAAATGTGAAAAGTTTACTGACGGACAAAATGTGATCAGAATAGCTTACTTGAGCCTTCGGCTCAGGTGAGCTAAAACAGTAAAACACTTTAACTGTGAATACATATATATATCGAAATTTTTACATACACATGTATGTAGTAGGTTTTTCTAATAAATTAATCGGTAAAATTTGTATTCCTTTCTGAGAGCATCGTGGCAACACTGTAATCAATATGCTTAAATGAAAACTTACAGAAAATAAATGAATAAGTATTGCTCAAATACAATTAAAGTTTTAAAATTTTGGACAGTAATTAATACATTTTAGTTTTTTTTCCTCCTGAAGAGTCTTTTGTGTCAAATACTCGGCCTATTCATATGGGATCAGGATACACAGTAATGGCGGTATTTTTTCCCGCTGAAGAAAACTTAGAAAAAATCCCCAATTTAAACAAACCTGGGCGGCAAGATGACGTTAGAATCAATCAGAAACATCAGACTAAGTGATCTGACAATAAATGTAGACAAGGAGGCCATTTTAAACGAATATCCAGCAACCTGCCTAGTGCCTACCCACTAAACTACAACTGAGAACAGGTAAAGCAAAAAATTGTCTGTTCGAAGAAATTGATAGCAATCTTAATGATGAGGGTGCAAAAACTATTACGTTTCATACATGTACTAAAGAAGAAAGAATCCTTACATGATTAAAAATTTGGGCATTTTTTTTTCAATAACATTGGTCACATCAGTGGAGGGCGCATGGTATGGAAGGATGCGCCCACTAGTTATTATATACGTTAATTGGATTTCTAGTAACAATTACAAAGCCCTTTTTAAGCTGTCATGTAGAATATTCCAGAAGAGATCTAATTTAAATAAATAACCAAAAGTCTCTGTCGAGACTGTATTTCTACTGGTTTCTACTTATAACAAAGAAAGAGAAAAATAGCAGTCGGGAATGAAACTTTGAAAAAAAAAATTGTGAACAAGGCACATCATTCATCAAAATCAAAAAACAATAGAGATAAAATTATGTATCTAAATGTAGTTTACATCCATGCCACATTATATTAAAATCAGACCAAAACTGCAGGTAGAGTTAGTAGCATTATAAATGTATATCACAGAAATTTCTATTTTTAGAAATCAATGCAACACCGTTCAACGAAATTAACAACCGATGCAAAGAATTATGTATCTAAGTATAGTCTACTTGTGTGCCAAGTTAAATTGAAAAGAGACCAAAAACTGTAGGAGGAGAAGCATTTTAAAAGTATTTCACAGAAATTTCTAATTTTAGAAATCATTGCAACAGTTCATTTAAACCATACACCGATATACAGAATCATGTATCTAAGTGTTGGATACCCGAGTGCCAAGATACATGTATATTGAAACCAGACTAAAACTGTAGGGGCTTAGCATTTTGTATAAAATAAAAGTATTTCACAAAAATATCTATTTTTAGTAACCATGGCAACACCTTTTATTAAAATCAAAAACCGCGAGAAAAGAATAATTTATTATGTAATTAAATGCAGCCTACTTTAGTGCCAAGTTATATCGAGATTGGACTAAACTGTACGATGAGTAGAATTTTAATGTATTTCACAGAAAATTTCTATTTTAAGGGGGATGTACAAGCAATCGGCAATCCTCGGCTGACTCCGCTACGCTCCATTCAAACCTCGGATGTGATAGGTGGAGGAATACGCAACAGATCGCTACATTTCTCCGCCGGAAACTGCCTTGTCACTCATTTCATATTTCGCTCTGCCTAAAGTTCTTAGAAAAGGTTTCTTTATTTGTGTAATTCCTCGTGTTAATTACAATCAAATGTTAGTATTCTTTGAAAGCAAGAACACAGTGTTGGGCGTGCATCAAAGTAACTCGGATTTCAAAAGTATAATATTTGAATGAAATTCAAATAAGATCACATGACTGAATCAGCAAGATGGAAGATCACCACTTACGTCCGAGGTTATGTGCGAGGTACGAGTCATCCGAGGAACTCCGATTGATGTACAAGGGGTGTTGCTAAAACGCGGAACGGAAAACGGAACGGAAAGCGGAACGGAACGGAAAACGGAAAATATTATTGTCGATTGAATCATCTAAAATACATAAATTTTCTCAGAAACGATGTATTTTATACATATTTAATCACTTCTTAATAAATACAAGTTGATTTAGTCATGTTAAGTCTCTTACGAAAACCGCTGACATAGTAGTGACGTAGCATCGCTTTTGAAAGGGGGGGGGCAAAGAAAAAAGTCGAACTCGAGAAGCGAAAAAGACAATTGAGGATAAATTCCAACTCCAATTTCTTTCAGTTCTATTTTTGTTTACACCAACATATTACATAAATTTAACAGACAGAAAGTGTTGGGGGTTTCAATGAACATTTCTATAGTAAAAAGGTTATATTTGGTAAACAGTTGAGGGGAGGGGCAATGTTTGGTATCTAAATGAATAATGGTAATTGGTAAAAAAAAATAAAAAGTAAAAAAAATCTTAAGATTACTATTAGAGCACCCCTTTCCGCATCGTCTCGCCACGGTTCGGAGTCCGCTTAAAGCTCTCTCCTACAGAATGGGAGAGGATCGTACATTTTGGCCATGGTTTGCGACGATGCTCTTTCCGGCAAGCCCGAATAAACACTTCGATTGTAAAACTGGTTGTTAAATTTTATACAAAATAGAATCACTTCCTGTTAACTAAATTCTTGGAGAGATAGAGTCGTAAATCTTAACTAGAGTAAAATTAATGTATCATCTTTACATTCAATGAAGTTTGTGTGATTTTTTGGAAAGGGGGGGGTGTGACCCCGACCGTAAAACATTTAGAGTTTGTTTTTCTCAGGTCTGAAAAAGTTGCAATTGAAGGGAAAAGAATAAACATCCTATTAAATTCCTTTGTAAGAAATGTTTTCTTATATTTCAGCTATAAATTCATAATTATTTAAATTTCTCAATATCATGCCACTCATGGATTTATAGGGGACCAGGACCCCTCTCCTTTTTGTGACCAAAATATAAATAAGATTCAATTAATAAATCAATTTCTTGTGTGACTGAGGGCACCTACATGTACTCCGACCTTAGCTGCCCCCCTTTTCAAGATTCGTGGATTCGCCAATGCATTCATAATCTGAATGTCAAAACTAGTTCTTTTTTTTTTTAACTGATACACGTATGTATACAGTTTACTAGTAGTCTTTTTTCCTTCAACCTATTTCAGAACAAGATTTTTTGTTTATAAATGAGCATTCTTAAAAAAATAATATGAAAGAAACGTTTGACAGATTGATACTCAGGATTTGAGTCTAGTAAGTACATTGTACATTTATCACAATATGTTTTTCATTGACCATCGCATGTACATGTGCAAGTTCTGAGGGGCGCATGATTCATGTATATGTTATATTTTACGATAATTTTTCATTATATATGACTTTTATATCATGAATAATGCTTTTTATGTCTGATTTATATCGAATCAAAGTTATTTGCTTGACATTTATTTTCCGTTCCGTTCCGCGTTTTAGCAACACCCATGTACAAGCCATATTGGATCAAGTCTGGTGTTAAATAAGAAATACCAAGAATGCACTTAATACTCTACCAAACTAGCCCAAAGATACTACACTCTTTACTTACTGTTAGAGACCAAAATAAGTTAATGATTAAGTTTATTTTGTTTTAATTAGGAGGAAATTAATCATGTTAGAACTGCGCAACCACAGCATTTACGAGATGAAAAAAGTATTGAAAATGATGTCAGTTCTATTCATTGATAATATGGCTACAAATATTTGTTTCGCTTTTTTCTTGTCATTATCCATAATTCTCGAAAATTTGAATTTTTATATGGGGGTCTTCCTGAGGCCATGTGTTTATTTCGTCCTCCGTTCCTCTGTCACACAGAGTTCAAATAACATTGATTTAAGAATAAATGCGATCAAAACTACATCAAGACATGAAATTACTAAGTAATAATAATTAGGTTATATAACTTACTACTTTTATTTGTTGCATCGCATCGTCTGATTAATGAAAAACGTAATTTTAACCCCACTCAAGCAAATCGGGAAAAACTGTTCTGTTTATAGCTCGAGTTTCCTCGTTAATATCATTCCACTGAGCACGTGGTTGGCATATGCATATATCTGCTGTGGATAGATGCATTTATTACCATGATTATATTTAATTTTTCATGGAACAAATCTTGATAATTTGTTGGTTTCTTTAAAACTCAAGAAAAAAAGATAAAAAATGTCCTAAACATATGCGTTTACGGCGGGTCCCTTTTCAGTGACGATAGAAGTTATTTTCAAATGGGGATCTGCAAGGAGGATGCTTAGCTTTTAATTTGAAACTGTTAAACAATATGTGGTGCATGAAAAACAAATTGTAATTACATGTATTACATTCGAAGAACATATGTCTATTTTGTTTAGCAGTTAGATAGAAAAAATAGGCAGTTAACCCCCTTCCCCGCAGTCACGCATTTTAACGCACATACCATTTCCTATTTCTGACGCAAAAACACGCATTTACCGTTTCCCCGCAATCACGCATTTTAAAAAGTTCATTAAATCTTCAATCTATTGCCAAATTCCAACTATTTCATATTTGCTTGATTTCATAAAATAAGAAAAAATATTTTCTAATTAAAATATTACGTCATGATATTATTTACGCTAAACTTTAGAGAAACTTGTACCCTGCTAGAAAGTGCTTGCGGGGAAATGGTAACATAATATTTCTATGACTTGAGGATTCAGTTTATATTGCATAACAATTTTGTAAGTTGTAAAGTGTTAAACGATTTCCTTCAGGCACCTCACATAAACAGCTAGATTGTTTGCGATGACCCACACATAGTATGGAGTAATGTTTGGCCATTAAAACACAACATGTCTCACTATGTTGACAAAATTGTAAGCTCTCACTAACATACGAAGTTTGAAAAAAATATATTGAGTTGTTTTTTGAAATTTAGAAGCGAGCACAATGTTTGCAAAGAAAGGTCCATTGAATATGATATTTCCATCTTCGCCAAAAAAAAGGGGTGAGAGCCCCCCCCCCCCCCCCCCCCCCCCCCCCCCCCCCCCCCGAAAATCCTATGTTTGTTTTTCAAAATAGTGCCAAAGCATAAGAAATTTTGCATTACTCAGTATGAAAAGGAACATGTACTAGCCTTATATTGTTAAGAACATGCACTTTTTTATAAAAATATTTGATTGCCCCTCTCCAGACCTACTGCATAGAAATGGCTCGACTCAATTTTTTTACATCCCATTACACGATATTTTTTTTCTTTTTCTTTCGTCTACAAATATGTTTAAATTTTAAGGAAAAATATATAAATTTTTTTCCCTGAGTTGGGAGGCACCAAACGTCATTTTAAGGATGGTCTAAAATATTTAATTAATATGTTGATTTTTTTTCTTTACTCTGTAAAATTGTAATTGTGAATAATATTATACTTTTTGCCACACTACAACATTTCCTCTTTTAAAAGTGTGCATACTATTTGAAACATTTTGCAACTGAAATTCTCTTCTACTATTTAAGATTATCATGTACCTCCATATTAAGAAGAGGTCTTGAAAACAAAATTCTGTGCAAAAAATAGACCACGTGCTGCTATCCATTAACTACTTTCATGGTTTTTACACTCATTTTGAAGGCAACAGTACCTTGTTTTAAACTTGAAATTACCATTTAAAAGTGCAAAATGTAGACATTTTCTCAACAAATGGCTGTAGAGAGAACATTAATGCACACTTTGCATATTTTTTTGGATTTTTTAAGGTTCTGCTGAAATCTGTGGCTGCGTTGTTCTAAGGAGCATATCAAAAGCTTTTTCTGCAAAAGTATAGATTATATATATGCACAACATGCATTCAATTATGCATATTTATTGTATCTTTATCATAAGTATTTAAAATTTGATCAGACTATAATGTATTTTAGCCATTTAAGAAATGTTTACATTTTGTTCTTATTGCACTAAAGGTGGCCGGACACCCCCCTTAAGTTACAAGGCAACACCGTTCATCGAATAAAAATAGATATACATTGAAATATTAACATTTCCATTGTCTTTGTCCACGATAAAATTACAAAATAATACTTTATTTCTACGTAAATCTACTGGTTCATCGATAGGCGCGGTATAAAAAAAATCACGTGCGGGGCGGACAATAATGAGAAGTGAGCTTGTAACAGAATTTCGGAATCAAGAGCATATACTGTCAGATTTTTTTGGCTTCATGACGATGATCAATCGATTGGCTTGCATGATAACGTTTTTGCATTTATTCGGCGTTTATATAAATTATCACGCAAGCCACTCGACTGAACACATCATGAAACCAAAATATTAGACAGTAATTCGATCCTTGATTATGTATTTCAGTGTAGTCTACTTGTGTGCCAAGTATTAAAATCAGACCAAAACTGGACGAGATGTAGCATTTTAAATGTATTTCACAGAAATTTCTATTTTTAGTAACCATGGCAACACCGTTTAAATTCATAATCGATACTTAGAATTACATTTCTTAGTGAAGGCTACTTGTATGCCAAGTTATATTGAAATCAGACTAAAAATGTAAAAGGAGTAGCATTTCGAAACAAAAGACACAAGTCTCTGTCGAGACTGTAGCTCTACTGGTTTGTACTTACAATAAAGGAAGAGAAAAATAGTAGATGGGACATGTAACTTTCCGAAAGAATAAATAGAGAATAATGATCCTTGATTAAGTCTCTATTTTGTGGCAAGATTGCAATAAGACTACAACTGTAGAAGCTTTTAATAAAATGTTACAGAATTTTCAATTTAGTTACCATGGCAACATTGTTCATCAAAAATACATAATTTATAATAGTGTATCTCAGTGTAGTCTACTTGCATGCCTAATTATATTATTATCAGATTAAAACTGAAGTAGCATTTTGAAAACATTTCACAGAAATTATACACGTATTTTAAGTAACCACGACAGGTGTTGTCGTTCCACTACCTGAGGATGCTTCCATAAAAAATGATCAATCATGCCTATGCTATTCCAGAGAAGAAGATTTTTAAAGAATTTCCCTATATATTTCTATGTAAAAAAAAACTTTCATCGCCCATTTTGGCCCTGCACTACCCCTGGGGGTCATGATTTGAACAAACTGAATCTACGCTACCTGAGGATGCTTCGATTGCTTCCCTATAAGTTTCATCTTTCCTGACACAGTGGTTCTTGAGAAGATTTTTCCTATATATTTTTATGTAAAACTTATATCAGCTAGTGCCGCCCCGCCCTACCCCCGGGGGTCATGATTTGAACAAACTTGAACCTACACAACCTGAGGATGCTTCCCTAAAATGAAATTTCCTATACATTTCTATGTAAAAAACTTAGATCGGCCAGTGTGGCCCCGCCCTATCCCCGGGGGTCATGATTTGAACAAACTTGAATCTACATTACCTGAGAATGCTTCCCTATAAGTTTCATTTTTCCTGGCACAGTGGTTCTTGAGAAGAAGATTTTTAAAGTATGTTCCTATACATTTCTAAGTAAAACTTCAGCCAGTGTGGTCCCGCCCTACCCCTGGGGGTCATGATTTGAACAAACTTGAATCTACACTACCTGAGGATCCCCGCCCTACCTCCTGGGTTCATGATTTGAACAAATTTGAATCTACACTAACTGAGGATCCCCGCCCTACCCCCTGGGGTCATGATTTGACCAAATTTAAATCTACACTACCTGAGGATGCTTCCCTATTAGTTTCATCTTTCCTGGCACAGTGGTTCTTGAGAAGAAGATTTTTAAAACATAGCATCAAATTTTCACTATTTCTGAATTATCTCCCCTTGAATAAGGGCGTGGCCCTTCATTTGAACAAACTTGAATCCCCTTTACCTAAGGATACTTTGTGGCAAGTTTGGTTGAAATCGGCCCAGTGGTTCTTGAGGAGAAGATAAAAATGTGAAAAGTTTACGACAACGACAACAACAACAACGACGACAGACGACGGACAAATTTTGATCAGAAAAGCTCACTTGAGCCTTCGGCTCAGGTGAGCTAATAAAAAACCGATACAAAGAATTATGTATCAGGGTAGTCTACTTGTGTGCCATGATATATTGAAATCAGACCAAAACTGTAGGAGAAGTGGCTGTTTCGCAGAATTTTCTGTTTTTAGTAACCGCGCCAACACCGTTAATCGAAATAAAAAAAAAAAAACGATATACAGAATTATGTAGTCTACTTGTGTGCCAAGTTATATTGAAAACAGACTAAAACTGAAGGAGGAGAAGCATTATAAAAGTTTTTCATAAAATTTCTTATTTTAAGTAACCGCGCCAACACCGTTCATCGAAATAAAAAACCGATATACAGAATTATGTATCTTAGTATAGTCTACTTGTGTGCCAAGTTATATTGAAATCAGATCAAAAATGTAGGAGGAGTAGCATTTTGAAAAAAAATTTACAGACAGACGGACGAACGCATTACTATCGCATAAGCTCTTCTGCTCTCTGACAAGTTTGATTCCTGAAAATTATTGATTCCTAAATGTTAAAATGTCACATCCTGTTTAAAGACGTACAACACACTAGAGGAGATAACTCTTGCGATTTAAATTGAACGTTTGACGTGACGTCAAATTTAACGTCAAAAAAGGCGTCTAAATGACGAATAAAACGATCCCGATGTATCGTACTGTTCATTGTAACCGAAATTTAATTAAACTTGATTTAAACGATTTGTGAAATTTTCTAAATTCAGCGTACAACATTCAATTTCTGTACTAGACTACTGGGACTCCGATAGTCCGAACAACCTTAACATGTCTCGCCGATCCTCAATTGTGTCTCGGAACGTATTCTTTCAAAAGTATGATCACCCACTTGATAACGTTGACCGGGATAAAATTTATAATTATAGCTGCTACGCTCAATATTTTCATCAACTCTGGTACAAAAACATTCTAGCAGTTTCGGGGCACAGATCAATTTTCTTTTGCCTTCTAATCCAATTTATACATGGGTAGCTCACCAAAAAATGATGCATACCTACATGTATATGCTTGCTATAAATTAAGAGAACTTAAAAGAGAATTTGAAAAGTCCTTGTTCTAAAAACGCTGTTCCTATACATGTATAGATCTACTACTCGCTCTATAACTCAATATAACCAACCGGTAATCTATTTCTCATTGTTATCCTAATCCCTGGCGAAAGTCGGACCATTGTAGTAATACAAAGCATGAATTAATCATGATATCAAAGACAAAATTAGAGTCAGGAATCGGTTCCCCGGCATTGACAGCATAAATATATTCATGTCATAAGCGAGGAAATATCAAGGTCATTATTACTGACGTGACGATTTGGAACAGGGGTCTTCACTCTTGACTTACACATACATAAGGCCTAGGGAATCTAATGTCACATTTTCTTTTCCTTAGTTTTTTGACATTTAAATTTTTTTTTTAGTTCAGTGTTATACGTATGGAATTTTTCAAATTGATGAAATTATACCAAAAGAAAATTCAAAACAATTGAAATATGGATATATCGAATTATAATCAAGACAGAAAATCGATTGAAGCAAAACAAATCATATCGGCAGCAGTAAAAACACGGACCTCTAAACAGAGGTGGAATCAGGCGCAATGAAAGGAGTGAATATCCCCTGACGATCGATTATCCCTATCGCCTGCTCCTTGTTTTAATCACGATTAAACAAACGGAAAGTGGTCTTACAATTGGTGTGAATAACGTACGTTAGTATTCGACCCTAATCACCCTATGCACAGGCGCTTGACGTTTTTAACCCATCTTCATCAATACAAAAAAACAATACCTCAATGATAACATGTTCCATCACAATCGCCATCTTGAATTTTTCAGTTCAGCTACTTCGCCTTGATTTAAAGTCTACAATTTGTTTAAAATTAACGTATACAACGTGTCCGTTTTGTACTTACATGTACTTTAACTATGCCCCCACTTTCGGAGAATTCAACTCGAATCACATTAATTCCCCTCTAAGTCTTCAAATATCACTTCAAACTCCGTCTACTGCTACCGAGGCCGGAAGTTGATGTTAGAACGTCACAATCCGGGAAAGATTGAATGATTTCAAAGATAACTGATCTAAAAAGTACCTCTTGTAAGTATTTTGGTTGTGCTATAAAAGATGAAATCTCAAAGGATACAGGGATGTGCAATAAAAAAAAAACAAGCACTAGCCCATAGACTACTAGAATTACTATCCTCAAGTAGAAACTTACTAGTTCAAACTTGGGCAGGGTGGAGGTAACAACTTTGGAAATATATTATTTTAAAATCACATAACATTTTTCTCCTAATTGATTAAGTTATCGTTAATAATTAAATTGGATATGCTACACATGTACCTGAATTTTTTTCATTGTTTGGGAAAAAAACAACATTGAATAAAAATACCTGTAGTGCTTTTTCATTACACGGATTATTTTAATTTTGAAGACCGTTTTTTTGCGCGCAAAAGGTGGCGACCACAGGTCGCTTTTAACTCCAAATTTCTGATTTTAATTCGCATATAGCGAGTATTTCTCTTTAATTTCGAGCCCTGATTATAACGGAGAAAGAGAAAAGAAGCACTTCTATTTTTGAGTAAGCAAGTGGCAACACCGTACATCGAAATCAAAAAACGATATGCAGAATTATGTATCTTATTGTAGTCTACCAAGTTATATTGAAATCAAACAAAAACTGTAGGAGGAGTAGCATTTGAAAATATTTCAATTTTATTCTTAGTATGCACGGCATCGCCGTTTATCAAAATCAAAAACCGATATAGAGAATTGTGCATCTCAGTATAGGCTACTTGTGTGCCAAGTTATATTGAAATCAGACAAAAACTATAGGAGGAGTAGCATTATGAAAAACTGTTTACAGACAGACGGACGGACACCATACTCTCGCATAAGCTCTTCTTACCTCTGACCAGTAGAGCTAAAATTGAACTTTGGTGATAAATTTTGAATGACATATGATAGGGCGTTTATATTCGACACAATATGCCATAAGTAATGACATCTCACCCACAAAGACATCGAAAGCGGGGGACCACAATTATTTGAATTTGCTTGTTTTAACCAGACTTGACTACATTTTGATGTCCATTTGTTATCAGTGTCCCAGCGTCCTTCCCTATGGACTTGTACATCTAATTTTATCATGCCCTTCGGCCGTTCTTACTGTCCATTACCTTTTTATGGTTTTCACTGCATTAAAAATATTTCGAAGCCCAAAACCAGAAGCTAATTTTAAATTTCGAACATCAACTAAGGGTTTTCTTTAAATACATAATAACTCACTTTTCTCCGACTTTTCTACAGAAGAGATCGATAAGCTTTTCGCTTGAGGTATTGGAATTTCCTTTGAGGGGAAAAAGGGAACCGTGTCTTACGACGAAGTACAATCTTTGTGGATACCATATACATCTACGGAATATCAAGATCAATTTTTGTAGCAATGATTTTGATCTCCAACTTGTCTGCGAACATGATGTGATCCCATAGTCAGAGGTCTGCGGAAGATAAAAGCCCATCTTCTGCCATAATATTGTTCAATTGTTTGTGCACATAAATCAATATATATCTGTCAAAAGAAATCTTTGTTCAAACCCCGATCTTTGACCTTAACCATGCGTGTGGGAGCAGTCTTATAGTGTGATATGGTAATGACCAAACGCAATTATCCCTCAACTTGAGGTTTTTTTTTTTGGGGGGGGGGGG
>PRKT01000315.1:551251-566009 GCA_003671525.1 Saccostrea glomerata
CCGGGGGTAGGGCGGGGCCACAATGGCCGACCAAAATTTTACACCAATTTCTACTTTTTCCTAGCCACAGTGCTCAGGTGAGCGATGTGGCCCATGGGCCTCTTGTAATGATTATAACTCCAGAATGCTTTTCTATTTTTTTTTTTTAGTTTTTCTATTCATTTTTAATAGCTGAAATTATTCTTGAAGTAGATATACTAGTTAAGGAAATTTTCTTCTTCTGAATGTTAATACCCAAGTGTGAAGAGTTATCGTTCGTTGTACAAATATGCATGATACAAAAAAATTAAAATATGGCATTTCTCTACAAGTTTTAAAAAGTTTTATTATACAATTAAATACATTGACCAAAATTAAATTTTTAAAAGATATAAATCAGTAATTTTAATTATTCTGAATTTCTTTTTTTTTTTTTAAAGAATATTAATAAAAACTTGTATTTATTCTTTTTACGAACCGTTTCATATATATACTTCTCGACAAGTCCTAAAGGTGAAAAGTAGCGCTTGTTCTACACTATTGTGATAGAGCAATTGCACTCATAGCAGAAGCAGTTGCATCAATAGTATTCTGAACGCAGTTGAGACTAGATGTTTATAGTGGGAGAGAGTAGTGGATAAGTAAATATAAGACAATGACTGGAAGTATTTGAAGTCAACCAGAAACATTCTTTTGATACATCTTTCGGCTTTCAGAGTATCAATAGCATATTTCTTCACTAATAACATGCGGGCTCGCTATTCAAAGAAATTAAAACCCATGTGACATCAGAAGTATAAATACCGACCGCCATGCTTGAATCACTCATATTTTTCTTGGCGCACGTTGTGCGGGCTTTAAGGTATACTTCGAAATATTTTGATTAAATTGGAGTTTAGACGAAGTCTTAACTTTACGTGTTGTATACACAGTTATTTTTTAGTGTATTATTGTTTCTCAGACGTGGTCTGGGCTTTCACGTGGTTCACGTGAATTTCATGGTTTGTTGTGAAATTTACATGTATGTCCTCAGAAAATTCTGACGTACTCTCGATAATGGCAGAGTCGGACGATGAATCTTTTGAGGGGTTTAATAGCGAGGATATTAGAAAAGCAGAGAAAAAACTCGCTTCTAAACTAGGAAGAATAGAAACTAGGGCAACTGCAGGTTCTGCAGTGCAAAATGCACCTAATGAGGATGAACAAGGGCCTTCAACGTCGACGGCGAAGCCGTCTTCGGCAAGTAAAAAGGTATCAAACGTAAAGGCCCAGGCAGTAATGCCACTAAAGCGAAGAAAAATAAACAAGTTGAAATTTCTGGTAATGATATTACTAGTGCAATGTTAAACATGGACACAGAGTGTAGACAAGTTCAAGGAAATGATTGGTATAAATGATATAATTGGGTGCATTTATAACCTTCAGCAAGATAAATTGAATCAATTAGATCAATTAGAACAAGAGTCCAGTGTGGACCTTGATGTTAACAATAATGAGCATGAAGGTTCAAGTTTAAATGAGGGAAATGATTTTGATTTTTTAATGGATGACAAAGAATCGGACAAAAAAGGTCATGATGAAGAGTTAGATAATGATTGGGACATTCCAGATTGGTTTACAACAGATAAAAAAGGGAAGAACATTGAGGATAAATTAGCTAACATGGTTAACACTCTCTGTATTAAAGAGGGCGAAACAGAGAAAATAATAGAGAGTAATCCAAGACCAGCTAATTGCACTTATTTGTTAGCCCCACGAGTAAACACAAACATATGGAATATTATGCCCAAATTTGCTCAAAGTAGAGACTCAGGCTTTCAAGCTGTACAGAAAACAATTGCAACAGGTATTATTCCGTTGCTCAGAATAGCTGAAATGTCAAAAACAGATGAGAAAATGAAGGAAGTTAGAAATCTGATTAAACAGTCAATTATTCTGTTGTGTAACTCAGTGTATCAATTGTCTCAGAAAAGAAGATTTCTTTTGAGAAAGATCTTGCCAAACAGGTTCTCGGACATATGCAATGCCTCACAACCTGTTACTGAGTTGTTATTTGGATCAGATATCCAAAAGAAAATTAAAGAGTTGTCAGATTTTGACAAGTACAAAAGGGTTGATAAATTTAGAGGTGCTTATAACAACTCGGGCAACAGGGGAAGAAGAAACTTTCCATACAACTATTACTATGGCAGAGGTAGAGGATCAAATAAGCCTTTTTAAGGGGGAAGGAACACACACTCGAGATTCGAGACAGGAAAAAAGAGGAAGACGAGAGAAATACTGAGTGAAACAAACACGGTAAGTGTTGGTCAAATTAAACATCATGTAACACAATGGGAAAACATCATTAAGGATTCATGGGTTCTGAAGACAATCCAGGGTTATGAGATAGATTTTGATGAGATTCCTTATCAATCAAAAAAGCCATCTCAAATTTCTTTTAATGACCAAGAATCTGTTATCGTAAACGAAGAGATAATGGAGTTGCTTAGAAAAGGTGCAATAGAAGAAATAAATGAAAATGATGCTCTATTTATTTCTAATATATTTGTTGTTCCTAAGAAAAATGGGAAACTCAGACCTGTGATAAATTTACGAAGTCTAAATGAATTTGTCTCATATGAAAAATTCAAACAAGAAAATTTAAATCAAATTTTGAGTATTTTACAGAAAGAAGATTTTTTCTGTAAGATGCTTATTTTAGCGTTCCAATTGCAAAGGAGTTTCAAAGATATTTGAGTTTTCAATGGAACAGAAAGGTTTATTGTTTTGTGGTTTTACCATTCGGGTTGTCTTCAGCGCACAGAATTTTCACAAAGGTTTTAAAACCTGTGTATGCTTACTTTAGATCCATTGGTATCAGATGTGCCTATTATCTGGATGATTCTTTAATTATGAATCAAAGTTTGGCTTATTGTATGAAGAATACTCAATTCATTATAGATACCTTACATTCATTAGGTTTCTATGTTAACTTTATGAAAACTGTGACAAAACCAACTCAAGTAATTGAATTTTTTGGGTTGATAATTGATTCGAAAAGGTTCATGCTAATTTTACCAAGGGAGAAAATAGATAGGATAAAAAGTACTGCTCAAAACTTATTGCAGGAAGAATGTATTAGTATTAGAGAAGTGGCAACTTTCATAGGGCTTATTGTACATGCATTTAATGCAGTTTCCATAGGACCCCTTTATTACAGATCTTTAGAAAGGGACACAGTTAAGGCATTGAATGAAAATGGTGATGATTACGATGGAAGTATAAAATTGTCCAGTCAAAGTAAGAATGAAGTAGTTTGGTGGATAGAAAATATCGAAATAAAAAATGGTAAACTTATTCGATTACTGCCCATAGATTTTTGGATAGAATCTGACGCCTCTTGGGTAGGAATGGGTGCTGTTTTCAGAACAGATTACTTTAGCAGACAGTGGTCAGAAAGAGAGAAAAAGTTCCATATAAATTATTGGCCATATTCTTTGCTTTAAAGTACTTTTTTAAAGATCAAACAAATGTTCATGTCGGTTTAAAATGTGATAATAAGACAGCCATTTCTTATGTAAATAATATGGGAGGAATGGTTTCAAAAGACATGGATTATTTAGCAAAGGATATTTGGCAGTGGTGTTGTACAAGGAATATATGGATAACTTGTCAGTATCTCCCTGGATAATTAAATGAGGTAGCAGATTATTATTCTAGGGAAACTACTACATCAGGTGAATGGAGTCTAAAATCAGAAATTTTTGATAGAATTACAAAACAGTTTTTTAGTCCAGATGTAGATCTTTTTGCATCAGGTAACAATTTTAAAATTGAAAGGTATGTTTCTTGGTCTTTTAGTCCAAATGCATGGAAAGTTGATGCCTTTTCTTTTCTGTGGACAGAATTAATACCTTATATATTTCCACCTTTTCATCTGTTAGGAAGAGTTTTCAATAAGATCAAGGAAGATAGGGTAGATAGAGCTATTGTGGTTTTTCCTGTATGGCGATCTCAAACTTGTTTTCCCCTTTTACTGTCAATGATTGTTTCAATTCCAGTTAGACTGCCAAGACATGCAGATCTTCTGACCGATGGAAACAGAAACCACCCCATGAACAAGAAAATCATCTTAGCCGCCGCAGTTTTCTCTGGAAAGCCTTGGAGGTTAAAGAATTTCCAAAGGACATTAGACTCATCATCTTGTCTTCATGGAGAGGATCGACCCAAAAACAATACGACCTTGCATGGCGAAAATTCATTCTTTGGTGTAATAAACGAAACAAAAATGTATATGAAATTTCTGACAAGGATCTGATGTCTTATTTGTTTTCATTATTTAAAGAAGGGAAATCTTACTCTTGTGTCAATACTCATAAAGTAGCTGTAACTCAGACTTTATCTTTATTAGATCAAAAATGGAATAAAAATTCAGCATTACTATCAAAATTTATGAAAGGGTTGTTTAATTTAAGACCAAATTTGCCAAGATATGAATTTACATGGGATGTGACTAAAGTTCTTACATATTTAAAGTCTCTTTTTCCTTTGGATTCATTAGATATGAAACATCTTACTTGGAAGATATGTAAAATTTTTAGCTTTAACAACAGCAGCTAGGGCACAAACTCTTGTTAATTTGAGTATTAAGAATATAAAGTTAAGTCCAGAGAGAGTTATTTTTTATTTTACGTCATTACTTAAGACTTCTAGACCAGGAAGGTCATTTTCTATCACCCTTGATAGATACAAGGATGAAAAACTTTGTGTTGTGTGTACGTTACAGGAATATATTAAAAGAACAAGTGACTTTCGCAAGTGTGATCAACTTCTTGTATCATTTAAGACATTCGATAAAGTTTCCACAAGCACTATAGCTAGATGGATTAAGTGCGTAATGGAAAGTGCTGGAATAGACATTAAGACTTTCAAGGCGCATTCAATTCGTTCAGCATCTTCTTCTGCAGCTCTGAAAAGTGGTGTTTCTTTAGCAAATATTCTGAAGAGTGGAGACTGGTCCTCATCAAAGAACTTCAAAAAATTTTATTTCAGAGACATTCAGAATAATGATTCAATTCTTATATAAATGGTGTGTTAAACTGTGATTGATGTTTTTTTCAAATAAATGTTTTAATTTAATTTATTGTCAATTCTTTAAACATGCTATTGATACTCTGAAAGCTGAAGGCTGTATGAAAAGAATGGGCCCCTCATCCAAGCATACCCTGGATGTGATGGTTGAGGGACATTCTTGGAGTACAGCCTGAGGCTGAAGAGTATCAACTTTCCCACCCATTGAGAATACATGGAATAATACATCACTTATTTATTCCCGCCTCTTTATTATTGCAAAGATTGACAATAAATTTGCTTTAAATTATGAGTGATTCAAGCATGGCGGTCGGTATTTATACTGGTGATGTCACATGGGTTTTAATTTCTTTGAATAGCGAGCCTGCATGTTATTAGTCAAGAAATATGCTATTGATACTCTTCAGCCTCAGGCTGTACTCCAAGAATGTCCCTCATCCATCACATCCAGGGTATGCTTGGATGAGGGGCCCATTTGTTTCTTAAAATTTGGGAGGAGGTTATGATCAGAAGTTATTCTAATATTTAAGTTGCACCTTTGATGTTTTAGAGGACCGTGTTTGCTCTGCTACTATATTGTATTGTTGTATGGACTTTGATATTGAATACCGTTCGTTATCTTCATATCCTTTATTGCACTCCTAACCAGGAGCATGTCAGTCATTTTTAAACATAAATTTGATCAGAAATGGTTCTTTGTTTCAGTGAAAAGTTGAGGTAAAAATACTTGAATTTTTAAAACATTTTTATACCCCCGCTCTGTCGGAGAGTAGGGTATACTGTTTTACCCTTGTGTGTCTGTCTGTCTGTCTGTCCGTGTGTCTGTGTGTCCGTCCGTAAAAAAATTTCGTCGCAGTTTTCTCAGCAACTACTCATCATAGATGCTTGAAATTTTAACACAATCTTCTCTGAGGCATGCCATATGCTGGGATACATTTTCGCTTAAATCCGATGTCAACTCCCTGTTTGTCTGTGTGTTTATCCGTTTCATACATAACAACTTTTCGTCGCAGTTTTCTCAGCAACTACTCATCGTAGATGCTTGAAATTTTAACACAATCTTCTCTGAGGCATGCCATATGGTTGGATACATTTTCGCTCAAATCCGATATCAACTTCCTGTTTGTCTGTGTGTTTGTCCGTTTCATACATAACAAATTTTCGTCGCAGTTTTCTCAGAAACTACTCATCGTAGATGCTTGAAATTTTAACACAATCTTCCCTGAGGCATGCCATATGGTTGGTTACATTTTCGCTCAAATCTGATTTCAACTTCCTGTTTGTCTGTGCATCTGTCTGTTTTATACATAACAATTTTTTGTCTCAGTTTTCTCTGCAAATACTCATTGTAGATGCTTGAAATTTTAATACAATCTTCTCTAAGGTATGCCAAATTTTGGGATTCGTTTTTGTTCCAATCGGATATCAACTTCCTGTTTGTCTGTGCGTCTGTCCGTTTCGTATATAACAAATCTTTGTCACAGTTTTCTCATTAGCTATTCATAGCGGATGCTTGAAATTTTATTACACTCTTTGTTGAGGCATGCCATTATGGTAGGATTAATTTTGATATGAATCTGATGTCAACTTCATATTTTTCTGTGCATCTGCCTGTAATACGTAATATCGCGACCACCAATAAGTACCTCGCAGTTATCTAACTTACTACCGCTCTTTTGCGGGGGAGTCGAGAAAGGTCTAAATTTCTGGGGCACATGACATTGTTTACAGTAGTGACAATCAACTGATTCCAACAATTTAATGCCGAAATCACAATGTTTTGCCAGATATTGAACTCCAAATAGTACATTGTCATATAAGGAAAATTTAGAATATTTTATCTGCTTTAAAATGTGACGATTTTCAATGAAAATTTAACTAGAAGAGTCCGCTTAATTAAAAATATCGTTAAAAATGTAACAATTTAGCATTGGCTCCTCTCAAAAATTTATTAGGCTGGTTCAGCGATTGTTTAGCAAAGTATTCCACCAGGATTTTATACTTATCTGTCCTTGTAAATGCTACAATGATCGATCTTGCATTATAATAAATAGCACATTTGCCCCCACCCAACAGACGTTTCCTACCTCCATCGCGAAAGAGTTCCGCTAACTTAAGTAATCGCGATATCAAGTATTGAACTTGTGTATATTAACATAATAGTGCTTATTTACATCAGAGCGGGGGTATTACTAGTGAGTATTGGCTCACAGATTTCTTGTTACTTTTTTTTTACACTATTATAAAATAAAAACACAAATAAAAACACATCTCGATAAATATTATTGGTGAAAAATGGATTTAATGACTTAAAAGTCAATAATTTTTTACTTATAGTTAAATAGTTAAGAAATGAATTTAATTTTCGAAGATTCAGGAGGTTATGAACTACGACGCTTCACGCAGGCATATTTCATGAAGCGCCTTAGCGCTTCATGATGAATATGCCGGCATGAAGCGTTGTACTTCATATACCTCATTTTTCCGATGACTTGCCATAAATATACGCCGTTCAACTGTCATTTTTAAAACAAAACAGTATTTTTGACGTCAATTTTTGACGGTATTATTACGCAAAAAAGGAGTTTTTCATGCTTATTCGTGGTAAATACCTAATGGAGATATTCATGCTTATTTGTGATACATATGTAATGTAGTTCATGAGAAAATGAACAGCATTTTTTGGTAAAGAATCATAGGGGAAATTTATTGGAAATGTAAATATTTATACTTGAATCTGATTAATGCTGCTTGTGATTTCTATAACATTTTTCAGAATAAAGGACAATGACAATGGGGGGGGGGGAATTATTACTCATATGTCCCTTGTTTCTGTATTTGCATTTCCAGCCAAAAAAGCTACAGTATCACCCTTACTAATGTGTTCGGAACCTTTTACTTTTCGGTGTTCTGCAAATTATAAAACCCAAGGAGTTCAGAGTAGCTCTGGCAGTGGCTCTGGCGGGAGATAGCGAGACTACAGCAAGATAGGGTAAATTATTCAAGGAAATGTGGATAGGTAGTGACTAGCACGTAGATGCTTGGTAAACAGAAAAGTTATGTTGTGTTTCAGTTTTCAACGCCCTAAAATATCTGTAGAAATGTACTTCAATCGAACTCTCTTGAATTCATTCAAACTTAAATAAGTATTCTAATTTTGATAAAATTTTCTGCAGTCTTGAATATAATTTTTTTTTAGGACAACATTTTTGCATGGGAACCGGGACTATATTTTTGGGCATCAGATTAGCAAATGAGGCACCAACATGACTTTAACTGACAAATCAGTTGAATGAGAATTGCATTATGGGTTACTTCGAATACTACAGGAACTTTACGTTTGAAAAAAAAGGAAAATCTTCCGGCGATTGAAAGCACAAAGACCATTTTCCACCCATTTCGTAAATGCAAAGCATTTTTAAAAATACTATTATCTTCATGCTCACAATCTCAAACTATTCATTTGTAAAATAAACTTGGAATTCTAGGTTTCTCAAAGTCATACTGCATAGCGATTTATTCTGTATTAATTCCTTTGTTGTCCTATTGGTGAATACAATTGTCAGGTGGATTCCCTGACCAAAACACGTGATCACGAGTATAGTTATGTAAAATTTGTTTTGTCCATATAATGCATTTGAGAATCTGCTCGTTTTTCTTACCCTTGAAGCTCTAGTGTTCCGTAGTGAACTTAACATAAATTACATTTTATTAAAACATATTTTTATAGTTAACAACAAAATTAAAAAAGACCCGTGAAATTTTTCATGGTTTTTTTATCTTTGTATTCTGTTCACAAGTACATTTTTTTAATTTTGCACTCCATTGACATGATCATAGATTGACCTGAACCACGTGTTCGAAGTAAAATGTTGTTAACATGTATTTGGTAAATGTTACTATTCGTTCAACGATTGGCCTGTTGCTTGTGGTAAAATCCTCTGTGCGCATAAATATTAACAGCCAGACCATGTACATGTATAAGGCAAACAAAGGTTTGTCAGTGTACATTGTAGATGATATTACACATTTTTTTTTACCAGCGTATCGGTCGCTGGTGCGCTCTAATTTTCACTGTAGATTGTCTTAAAAGTAAAGGTAAAGTATATTGTTATTTTAAACCCCCCCCCCCTTAGCCATCCTTTTCTGTTGAAAATCATAAAGTCCTTCAGAAAGGTTTGAAACACATTTTTATAGGACATGTTATCAAAAGAAACATAGTATAGCAAATTCCTGTTCACTGCCACTTTTATTTGTGACACGATAGCGGTGTTTTTCTTTGAAGTTTACTGTTCTGTATTAGCAATACAGAACGGGATTATGGTGGGCGGAGCTACTTTCCGTTCTGAATTAGCCCTGTATACCGTATTGTATATGCCAACTATACTGTATCTAAAATTCAGCACGGTCTAAAAATAAATCTGATTCAATTTAGCAAAAGCACGTACAAATAGTAAATGCTGATGTTTTCCTATTATAATTTTTTGAGAAATACCCCGGTATTTTCCTGAGAATGTAAAATGTCAAAATTTCCCAATCACTTTTTGAAAACTTCCACACAAAATCTACTCGTGATTTCAATCCAAACGAAAAGGAAAATTCGCAATAACGGAAAACATCCACTCTCCTCGTGCAAAATCATTTAAGTCCATTTTTTGCGTTTTATTTTTTAAAATCCTTCTCGCTGATGACAGACACACGTCGTTTTTAATGTCGCAATTCAATTATAAAATAAAAATCCGTGACATCAAAGTCCATCGAAGAATTCTCTGTAAATCCTGTTAAATCTAGTTAAACCGGGACTTTAATACCCCTTAAATATATATAATCAATCTTCATCTACAATAAATCACAACAATTACGGTTAAATCCTTCACCTCATCCATTAAGACTGACTATCACTCGATTACGTCTACTCCGTTAAATTGTAAAAACTAATCTGACCGAATCTACGTTTTCCGCGGAAATATATATATATACTGCGAATGCGTACTCCCCGTCGAGGCCTCATCTAAGACCTCTGGTGGAAGTTTGGATGCTGCACAGTTATAAAGTGGGCGGAGCTATTTTTGATTTGATCGGGTCACAAATCATTTAGAGAACTTGACAGGTTCTGTAGATACAAATTTGGGGGTGGAGACTGGAGACTCGTGCTACGAACTCGTCCACCCGCAAAGGACAAGTGCACTTAAGCAATACTTAATGGGCCCTTTTTATGTGCCATTTTACTTTAGAATATATTACTTAATCGTTGGTAATAGTTTGATACTAGTGGATATTTCTAATTAAAAAGCATGTTAAGTATCACTTAAATCAGTATGGATTTGAAACAATCGAATTATTTTGAATGCTTATGTACCATAAATCCGGAAAAGTCGTACCGAACCTTCTTTTAGTTTCGTTTATGTAAATCAAGGGGTATAGATATTTAAATCGATACTTGAACAATCTGATGGTGGATCATAGTCGGGCGCGTTTGCCGAATGTTACTTCTTGCGCCAAATCTGTTTTTAAAAATATTGAATGAAGTTGTGTAGTTGCCTGTAGCTATAATGATTAAACTAAGAAAATGGTACTCTTGCATTTGAAAAATTACAAAAACAGTCTCATTGAATTTGAAATTAATAAGGAGTGCTTAGTTAGCTTTCAATACCTGTTTCATTGTCTTGCACGAAGGTTAATAATGTTTGACACTTTCATGAACAACACTAAACTCCCTTTACCCTCCGGTGTTCTTAAAAACAAATACATACCAATATCTCTAAGCGGCACAACTTTGACTTACTGATACAAAACCTGCCTATGTTTTAAAGTGAGCACATTTGAGGAATGTTTACTCGGGTAGAACTCACGTGACTAGTATTTTGAATAATTTATTCCACACGTGGGTTCAACATGGGTCATACAGGTAAATAGCTCTTACTTGCTTGGGAAAAACATTGTACTTTTTATACATTTTTAATATTTTAGGTGCAAATTTCATACTTTCACACAGGTTTTATAAATGTATTATGCGATTTTTGTCATTCGCACAAGGTTGCACAACGTTAGGCTCATAGTAAACAAAAGCTTTCAAATGAATGACCGTTCTCGATTTACTATAGAAAATCACAAATGTCGGCTGACCCCTACTACATTGTATAGTTTTGTTCTTTGTATATTCGTGGATTTCAGCGGTAAAATTTGTTGAATCGCATGGTTTAGATATCAATTAATTATTTGAGATGAAAAATTTTGCTTAATTTGATTGTTTATATTTTCACATTTTACCGGGGCCCATAAGTGCACTCGTTCTATGTATCTACGATACAGAACCCGTCTCGTTCTCCAAATAATACTTATAAAACTGTATCTATCCTATAACCTTTGAATAGGTCAACCTAAATCACATGTCTTGAATTTTAATCACAATAACAGTAGTAGGGGTGAGTATGTTTACGGCATGTTTACATTCGAAACGAAACTAGGTCAATTTTAGATTCGAGATATTTCATTAAAACATTAAATAAGTAATGAAACTTATCTAGTACTTTGTGAGATGTATTTTGATAGAACCAATTCCATTTCAAGTAATTACTCCCAGATCACGATCTCAAAGCATGGTTTTGAACGGCGCCGAGTCACCCAATCTGCCCGCCATCCTTCACAACTCTTGCGCCAAACATACTCTCTTGAATCAGGCCCAATGACAATTTTAGATTTGTCCGAAAAATACCTTTCTTTCAAAATCTTTTCACAGTTAACTTCGTTTTTCCTGACACCATAACAATCCCTTTCTGCGGTTTACCTATCTTCTCACCAGTTTCTTTTTCGCTACACGTCTTGTAAATCCATGTTTGCGTAAATGTAGGTGTAAAGTACGTTTCTTTTTTTTTTTTATTTGTTGGTAATTTCTGCTAGATTGTCCCTTCTGTTTATTACACCACCCGCTTGAAAAGTGGGAGGGTATACTGTAATCGGTATGTCCGTCCGTCTGTCTGTTACGCTTTGGGGTTCCCATCTCTTATCAGCAACTCCTCTTACACCGCTGAGTGAAATTTAATGAAACTTTTACGGTCTCTTTATTACTTATTGCCATATTGTGTTAACATTTGAACATTTTCAGCTTCTTCTCTGAAACCACTTAACCAATTTCAACGAAATTTGGTATACAGCATCTATTGGTGAAGGGAAACAAAAATTGTGAATTTTATGGTCCCCGCCCCCCTGGGGCCTGAGGGGTGGGGCCAAAACCACTAAAATTATTGCAATCTTTAAAAATCTTCTTCTTTACTCCTGGACATCAAGCAGGCAAACTGTTGGCATGAATGTAATGAGCATTGAGTCCTCTACTTAAATTGTGAAATTCATGGCCGCAGGGTCAGGGGTTCTAGTGCTAGGGCGGGGCTATATAGATTATATAGTGAAAATGGATGATTTCTTTGAAAATCTTCTTCTCTGCTCCTGGGTATTAAATAAAATAACCAAGCACATAGTTATGATGAGCAAGAGTGCCTCTTCCAAAATTGTGAATTTTATGACCCCAGGGTCAGGGGTTCTGGTGTTAGGGCGGGGGTCTATTGATTATATAGTGAAAATGCATTTATTCTTTGAAAATCTTCTTCTCTACTTCTGGGTATTAATTAAACTAACTAAGCACATAGTTATGATGAGCAAGAGTGCCTCTTTCAAAATTGTGAATTTTATGACCCCAGGGTCAGGGGTTCTGGTGTTAGTGCGGGGCTCTATTGGTTATATAGTGAAAATGCATTTATTCTTTAAAAATCTTTTTCTCTACTTCTGGGTATTAAATAAACTAACTAAGTAAATAGTTATGATGAGCAAGAGTGCCTCTTCCAAAATTGTGAATTTTGTGGCCCCAGGGTCAGGCATTCTGGTGTTAGGATGGGGCCCTATTGATTATATAGTGAAAATGCATTTATTCTTTGGAAATCTTCTTCTCTGCTCCTTGGTATTAAATAAACTGACCAGGCACATAGATATGATGAGCAAGAGTGCTTCATCCAAAATTTTGAATTTTATAGCCCCAGGGTCAGGGGTTCTGGTGTTAGAGTGGGACTCTATTGATTATATAGTGAAAATACATTAATTCTTTGAAAATCTTTCCTTTGCTCCTGGGTTTTATGCCAATGATCCAAATATATATATTCATGATGAAGAAAGGGGCACCTAGTAAAATGGTTATTTTTTAAGCCCCCTGCCCCTTCCCTGGGTCGGGCTGAGGGGGGGGGGGGTACAAAGTCTGAAAATAAATTAATGCTTTGAAATCTGCTCTTTGGTGTTAATCAACCATTTTATGATAAAATTTGCAAAATTTTGAAATATGTGGCCCCAGGATCAGTGGTTCCTTTTGGATGAGGTGCACAACTGGTTATAAAGTGGAAGTGCATAGAAAATAGATTAAGCATGCTAAGTCTATAATTATTATAAGCAATGGTACCTCTTTCAAAATTGTGAATTGCGAATTCCATGGTCTCTGGTTTTAAACACGAACCAAATTTAATTGTTTGAAAGTTGTTGCACAATACTCAGGTGACCTATAAGGCCCGTGGGCCTCTTGTTTTTTGATCCGACACATATTTTGGGTTTCCCAGCCACAGCAAAACTCACACTTGCGGGACAGGAGTAGGACGGTTGTTTATTCAGCATCCGTCTTCCCTCGAAGAATAAGTGAGAAAACCATTCGAAACAGACTTCGAGAATTCGGTATAAGGGCCAGGAGACCATATGTGGGACTACCATTAAATGATTGGAGACGAATGGTGCGACTTGCAACGACATGCACCTTATAGATATAGAGTGCGTCAGTGGAAAAAGGTTCTCTTCACTGATGAATCAAGGTTCACTCTACATAGGGCAGATGGCCGTAAAAGAGTGCACAGACGGTGCGGAGAACTTTTGCAGACGCATGCGTAGTAGAGAGACCGCTTCGGTGGGGGATCCGTCATGGTATGAGGAGGCATTGATTTTGGTCGGAAGATGCCTCTTGTAGTGATAAATGGACACTTGAACGATTTGCAATACCGTGACCGCATTCTTCTACCGTCGTCCCTTATGTTAAGCAGCATCAACTGACTATGTAGCAAGATAACACTAGAGCACGCGTTACTCGTGCCTGCCGGGAATTCTTGCAAGCTCAGCATGTGGATACACTTGAATGGCCACCATACAGTCCAGATCTATCGCCCAGAGAGCATCGTTGGGATGAGATTGATAGGCGTATTTACCGTCGCCCACAATCTTCAGCAGCTAACAGAAGAGTCGTTGAAAAATGGAATAGGCTTCCACAACGCACTATCAATACCCTCATCCAATCTATGCATAAGAGAATACGCTCAGCATCATTTGCACGAGGACATATCCGTTATTAATTTTTGAATTTCATACCTGAACCAAACCTTGTTTAAACACTATTTACAGCCACTACAGGGCTTTATGTCTGAATATTGTAACCTCAATTTTATGAAACAATGATGTAGATTATGTATAATAAAACTTGAAAATTTTCTTTGTAAATTATTAAATTCATTTACGTTTGAATTTTATTATGCGTTTTTTTTTCTTTCTGTATATATACTAGTATCCTAGTGTTGTCTAAGTTTTGGAGACCAGGTCTTTCAGCAATCGATAAATTCCTGAGGTTCAGAAATTGATTATTTCTGTATTCTAATGAAGCAGAAATAATTCAGGGTCTTTAAAAGGTTTT
>PRKT01000315.1:575679-607135 GCA_003671525.1 Saccostrea glomerata
GCCCCCCCCCCCCCCATGCATTAAGATTTAAATGAGGTTTAATATTTGGGTTTTTCAAAACTTAAAATTACAATGAATATGAGAGGATACCTGAAGAACTATAATTTTAATAGTGAATATATTTATAATGGTGGTGATAAATATTTTAAATTTATTGATTCTAAGTAGCAGTTCCCGCTTAAACAGATTAAAGTTTGATAATGATCAAGGTGAGTATACGTGCCATATCTAGGACAATAAATAGCTTTTCAACAAATGTAAGAATTATAAATCAGTATCGTTACGTAACGAGTATGCTTTATAGCTTTGAGTCTCCTTATAATGTCGCACAGCTACCCGCGGGAGGATGGGTAGTGTATATTACTTGATCATTATATCAACATTACACAGATATAAATAAATCTACAATATGTAGGTGACAATGAATCTACACAATATAGGTATGGATTAAACATCAGTGAATCAAAACTACATGGAGATAGTGATTCGAGCTACACTAAAGATCAACACTACATGGAGATAAACACAACGAGGGCTGTTCAATGAATAATGTCCTCGATTCTTGGAAAGAAACAAAAACGCTTTTCAATTATTTAGCCTTAATTATTTCACTTAAATATTTTCTTTCAATTAAAACACATGTCCGTAACCTTTGTATTCCATTTCAGTTTAGTTTTAGAGCACATTTTTGAGTACGGCCCTTAGTATACTGGAAAATGGCAGAACCCTTTATTTCCTGGACTTGTGTCTTCTTTCTAAATGGTGTCTTTTTTCGAATTTGGGAAGTGAAACAAGTCAGAAGATGAAAGATCTGGGGCCCGTTTTACAAAAGGACTTACGACTTAAGACCAAGTTTAATTTTTCATATAACTTTTTAATTAACATTATATCGAAAATCATTTTAAACCTTTTAAAAACAATGTGGTAAGATATTTTACACAGACAATTTCAATGAGAATTATTAATTTTGTAAAATTTTACTAAAATATGAAGTTTTTGGTCTTAGTCGTAAGTTCTTTTGTAAAACGGGCCCCTGGCGAATATTGTTGGTGTTGCAAAACAATAACTTTCTGTTTATCCCCAAAACTCCTTTACTCTCCATGGCGTGTGGGTTTGGACGCTCTTTCACTGATTTTTCAAAACAGGATGACCATTGAGTACCAGTCTTTTACTTCAAATGTTGCTTTAAAAAAGTGTAAACTACCCTCAAAATGATCCTATCAATTTTTCCACGTGTCAATCAAACATCATCAGTGATATCTGTTGAATTTTGGCAGTACATTGGTTGTTTTAAGACTTTGTCGCTAAGGCCAGTGCCCATTTTGAAGCCCATCATATCGTATTTGTTCATTGAAATCCACCTCCTCATGTGTCTATAAAACACACATTGGTTGCTGTAAATTTCACATATTTTAATTAATATTTCTTTGGGATTCTTAACGAGTTTTACGGCAGCTTTCACGAAGCCTATAATTAATGCAGTGTCTTGAATAGCCCTTGTTTTCCAGCTTTTCACAATGAAAATATGTGGTGAAAAGTGGTCACATAAACTGTAATCAATTCATTAAAGATTCAATCATGAGGGGAAAAAAATAATGTCATGCTTTGAATTTTATTTAGTATGTCATAGAGCTCAGGACATTATTTATTGAACAGCCCTTGTACATGGAGATCAATTCAGATACTCCTCATTAGGATCAATAAATCAACACTACATCAAGATTTATATTTATTTCTATTATATACCTAGTAATAAATACAGGATTTTTGCATATACGATATGCAGGGCTGATATGGATTTGCGGGGCTGATACGGAACAATATCACACCCCTAATAAATTAAGCCTAATAAATTAAACCTAAAAAAACAGTACTTGTGATCATACACATATTTGGGGGTGGGTGGGTTACATATTCTCTTAATTTTAACTTTCTTAATGTAAGGATAATCTAACGGATCGGGAACAATTGAAATAGAAGTAGAAACAAACCAAAACCGTATGATACAATAGAACGTGTACATGTAAGAAGTCTGCGTGATTATTTACTTATTTTTTTTCAACTTAATGTGTACTGTATTTTATTACTAAGTATGTAATTAACATAATAAAACATACCCTTTTCAACATCACATCCTGTATCAGTCCTGATACAGGGTCCGAAATGGAAAAAGGATATGTATTATTCTCTATGTACCACATCGAGAATAATGCAGAAATCTTATTTCTGATTTACACAAGAGAGACCCATGTAAAATATCAATGAATATACACTTCAAAGACATAAACCTGTCTATACTAAATAGAGATCAGTGAATCAAAACTACAAACGTACAAAAGAAACATAAAATCGAAGTCTTAGATGACATAGAATCAAGATGACATAGATTATTGCAGAGATCATTACATCAAGATTATAAAGAAAATCAATTACATGTAATGTACATTGCATATAGAGATCATGGATCGATCTACAGTTCTTGAAAATATTTTTCAAGTTCGAGAACATAGATAATACTTTTACACGTCCTGTTACGCTATGTTTATCATTAAGTCAAAAACTGACTTACGTTTTACATGCTAATTGTTAGTCCATTATTTATACACTGATCTGACGACGGATTTTTTCGTTATTTCTCGATCAAGTCAAGAAGTACACGGCGGGTGTGACAGGTCAGCAGGGGATGCTCACTCCTCCATGGCAACTGATCCCACCTCCGATGTTTTGGAGGTCCGTGTTTGCCTTACTCCTATATATTCTGTATTGTTTTATGATCTTATGATCTTGAATACTGTTCGTTATCTCCATATGTTTCACCTTCATTTATGTCAGTTGTTTGACTTAAAGTGGGAAGGTCGAGAGAAAAAGATTAATTTAATTATTTTTTATCACTAAGCAATATTTCAAAGACATTTTTTCATAAATAAAAAAGTAACAAAGCATTAAAATGTAAAAATCGCCAGATGAGTTCTATAGATTTACTGCTACACTGCTAATATTCACAACTCAATTGTTGTGGTTAAGTAAGAAGAGATAAAACTTGCATACTCATTATCGTACTGCCAAAATCTGAGCTTTATGAGGCAAATCAAACATACATTCTCATAAGTCGTCTGTGTTCTTATTGGAATACTATGGCTGTCGTAAGGATTTGAACTGGAATGTGTAATGTAATAAGGAAAAATTGAGATGATAAACAATATTCAAGCTCACAAACACATTCAAACAAAGCAAATAAGGAACAGAGCAAACACGGACCTCTAAAATATCAGGTGCTATATAAAAGTGAGCATTCCCTGCCGACCGATAACACTCGCCGTGTGCTCTTTGTAATGATCGGAAAACAGGAAATATACGTAGCCAATACAGTGAATATTTGGGTTTTTCAAAACTTAAAATTACAATGAATATGAGAGGATACCTGAAGAACTATAATTTTAATAGTGAATATATTTATAATGGTGGTGATAAATATTTTAATTTATTGATTCTAAGTAGCAGTTCCCGCTTAAACAGATTAAAGTTTGATAATGATCAAGGTGAGTATACGTGCCATATCTAGGACAGTAAATAGCTTTTCAACAAATGTAAGAATTATAAATCAGTATCGTTACGTAACGAGTATGCTTTAGAGCTTTGAGTCTCCTTATAATGTCGCACAGCTACCCGCGGGAGGATGGATAGTGTATACTACTTGATCATTATATCAACATTACACAGATATAAATAAATCTACAATATGTAGGTGACAATGAATCTACACAATATAGGTATGGATTAAACATCAGTGAATCAAAACTACATGGAGATAGTGATTCGACCTACACTAAAGATCAACACTACATGGAGATAAACACAACGAGGGCTGTTCAATGAATAATGTCCTCGGTTCTTGGAAAGAAACAAAAGTTTAGCCTTAATTATTTCACTTAAATATTTTCTTTCAATTAAAACACATGTCCGTAACCTTTGTATCCCATTTTGTTGGTGTGGCATAACAATAACTTTCTGTTTATCCCCAAAACTCCTTTACTCTCCATGGCGTGTGGGTTTGGACGCTTTTTCACTGATTTTTCAAAACAGGATGACCATTGAGTACCAGTCTTTTTTACTATCAAATGTTGCTTTAAAACAGTGTAAACTACCCTCAACATGATCCCTATCAATTTTGCTACGTGTCGATCAAACATCATCAGTGATATCTGTTGAATTTTGGCAGTACATTGGTTGTTGTAAGACTTTGTCGTTAAGGCCAGTGCCCATTTTGAAGCCCCTCATATCGTATTTGTTCATTAAAATCCACCTCCTCATGTGTCTATAAAACACACATTGGTTGCTGTAAATTTAACATATTTCAATTAATTTTTCCTTTGGATTCTTAACGAGTTTTACAGCAGCTTTCACGAAGCCTATAATTAATGCAGTGTCTTGAATAGCCCTTCACAATGAAAATATGTGGTGAAAAGTGGTCACATAAACTGTAATCAATTCTTTAAAGATTCAATCATGAGAAAAACAAATACTTAATGTCATATGTTATGAATTCTATTATGTATGTCATATAGGTCAGGACATTATTTATTGAACAGCCCTTGTACATGGAGATCAATTCAGATACTCCTCATAAGGATCAATAAATCAACACTACATCAAGATTTATATTTATTTTTATTATATACTTAGTAATAAATACAGGATTTTTGCATATACGATATGCAGGGCTGATACGGAACAATATCACACCCCTAATAAATTAAACCTAATAAATTAAACCTAAAAAAAACAGTGCTTGTGATCATACAAATATTTGGGGGTGGGTGGGTTACATATTCTCTTAATTTTAACTTTCTTAATGTAAGGATAATCTAACGGATTGGGAACAATTGAAAATTGAAATAGAAGTAGAAACAAACCAAAACCGTATGAGACAATAGAACGTGTACATGTAAGAAGTCTGTGCGTGATTATTTACTTATTTTTTTTTTCAACTTAATGTGTACTGTATTTTATTACTAAGTATGTAATAAACATAATAAAACATACCCTTTTCAACATCACATCCTGTATAAGTCCTGGTACAGGGTCCGAAATGGAAAAAGGGTATGTATTATTCTCTATGTACCACATCGAGAATGAATGATGCAGAAATCTTATTTCTGATTTACACAAGAGAGACACATGTAAAATATCAATGAATATACACTTCAAAGACAAAAAACCTGTCTACACTAAATAGAGATCAGTGAATCAAAACTACAAACGTACAAAAGAAACATAAAATCGAAGTCTTAGAGATCGTTGAATCAAGATGACATAGATTATTACAGAGATCATTACATCAAGATTATAAAGAAAATCAATTACATGTAATGTACATTGCATAGAGATCATGGAATCTACAGTTCTTGAAAATATTTTACAAGTTCGAGAACATAGATAATACTTTTACACGTCCTGTTACGCTATGTTTATCATTAAGTCAAAAAATGACTTACGTTTTACATGCTAATTGTTAGTCCATTATTTATACACTGATCTGACGACGGATTTTTTCGTTATTTCTCGATCATGTCAAGAAGTACACGGCGGTTGTGACAGGTCAGCAGGGGATGCTCACTCCTCCATGGCAACTGATCCCACCTCCGATGTTTTGGAGGTCCGTGTTTGCCTTACTCCTATATATTCTGTATTGTTTTATGATCTTATGATCTTGAATACTGTTCGTTATCTCCATATGTTTCACCTTCATTTATGTCAGTTGTTTGACTTAAAGTGGGAAGGTCGAGAGAAAAAGATTAATTTAATTATTTTTTATCACTAAGCAATATTTCAAAGACATTTTTTCATAAATAAAAAAGTAACAAAGCATTAAAATGTAAAAATCGCCAGTTTGTTATACTTACTTACAGAGTTCTATAGATTTACTGCTACACTGCTAATATTCACAACTCAATTGTTGTGGTTAAGTAAGGAGAGATAAAACTTGCATACTCATTATCGTACTGCCAAAATCTGAGCTTTATGGGGCAAATCAAACATACATTCTCATAAGTCGTCTGTGTTCTTATTGGAATACTATGGCTGTCGTAAGGATTTGAACTGGAATGTGTAATGTAATAAGGAAAAATTGAGATAATAAACAATATTCAAGCTCATAAACACATTCAAACAAAGCAAATAAGGAACAGAGCAAACACGGACCTCTAAAATATCAGGTGCTATATAAAAGTGAGCATTCCCTGCCGACCGATAACACTCGCCGTGTGCTCTTTGTAATGATCGGAAAACAGGAAATATACGTAGCCAATACAGTGTGTAAATGATGGTTTAACAATTAGTATGAAAAAGTCAGTCAGTATTTACCTCAATGGTAAATTGTAATTGCTATCAAGATCTTGTATCAACCATATTATTACTTTAAACTACACTGTTGATATTCTTGGTACTTCAACTTGTTTGTCAATAGTTTCCCTCGTTTAAGAAATAGTTCGTTTGTAGAGCATCTCTTATCAGTCAATTGAGAGACACAGTTTGATAGTTGAGTATCTGAAGAAATAGTAAAAGCCCAAATCGAGCCCATTTTTTAGAAACTATTTAAACCATCTATCTGCCAGCATAAACATTCCCCCCCCCCTCCCCAAGCAAACTACCTAGGAAGGATCTAAAACATACTGTAAATCACTTTTTATTAGCGAGAACTTTATTTTCGCGTAATTACGATAGACAGTGTGCTCGCGAAAATTTAATTCTCGCGTAAAAATAGTATTCCTTAAGATTATTTACAGCAATAACCACAATTCTTGAAAATTTTGTCTCGCTAATCAAGAGTCAATAACTATCTCTCGAAAATAAGGTGTCGCGAAAATTAAGTGATCTACAGTAGTTATTTACAATGAACCATCAAAGAAACATGTCTTCTACCCAATTCTTGTAAAGAAATTATGAAGACATTTTCTGCATACTCCAATCAATATATAACTTGGTCCCTATATTGACCCGAGGGGTATTCGTTCGAACAATGTTTTTTATTAAACTATGCTTCAGGGCATTATATGTGTTTCTTGTTTAGTTGCTGTTGAGGAGATTTGATAATTTCCTCTTATACCCCTATGTAAAGCTTTAGTCCCCTATTGTAGACTCGTTTTACCCTGGCCCCCAATGCCATCAATTTAAGTCTTAATTTTTATGCATTGTTCTTTTCAATGTTTTAATAATCCTGCCCTTTTTGCCTGTATCCTGATTATTTCCCCTAAGATTAGATGGTTGTTTAGCCCTCCATATGAACAAATTGGTTCTCCGTTAACCATGCAGTTGTAAAGAAGTCGTAAAGTAAAAAGGTTATAGACGGACGCTGGTCAACAGGTGACCAGAACATTCGACATTGCATTCTAATCACACTAAACTTTGCCACACTGATCCACTTTCATTCTCATAGCACAAAATCACAAACAACTAAATCTAATTGACTGATTGAAGTTAAAATGAATGCTGTTGCGTGTTATTTATTAACAAATGAGAAAAAACGATAAATATGGAACAGTTATATGAAAACAAAAGTTAAATTTTATGCAAAAATCATCAATAGTATCAAAAATTGAAAAATATAAATATATTTTAAAAAAACACTAATGGTAATTATTGGATTTACAATACTGAGATTTGATTGGGAGACGAAATGAAAAACATGCAATGCAACGGCATTTACAATAATGAAATACTTGATATGTTACATGTACATAGCACCACAGGATAAATACATTATTTGTACACTGTATAGATAGTTCATGCATAATGAAGAAAAGAGGATTGCAATCTAACGTGAATAAGAATCATTTGCCATATCACCAATAACTACAGCTGGACGGAAACGTTTCTTTTGGGCTATATGCTGGAGTTTGACTAGACAAAGCTGTTGGAATACTAGTAATCAATTTCTTAAAACTGTTCTGCTATTATATTTATCGTCCTGTTGCATAGTAGATATATAATGCACAAATAGTTTTACCTATCATAAAACGTTCGTGTAAAAGAAGAGGTAGTTGCAGTATGAATATAAAAGTAAAGGCTAGTAACTAAAGCTGGGAAAAAATTATAAAATATTATGAATAAATTTACAAACAAATTCATCGACAAGTTCAGGAATAGCAAACCATGTCCATAATGTCTGGAACGTACTGAATCAATGAGTTGTATTGAGAAACGTGGAAAACACATCGATGCTTAAAATCACTGCACAGAGATTCTACAGTATGCGATGGCACGCGGTTACCTATGGTAATTACAAAAAGTCTGCTGTTCAACGCTGTTCGCCGCGCTTCTTCGATGATGCCATGTGAATCGTGTTCTTCTCTGTCTACGAAAATAATTCCAACATTTTTGACAGGCTTGTCATCTTTCTGTGGAAAACCTCGTGTCCGTAGTATTCTTAGTAGTCTCCTTAAACCATCACTTGGATGACGCTTCAAACCAAGTAGGAAAGTTTGCTCGTTCTGGAATTCTTCTAAACTTGTGTCTAAACTAGTTGGACAGTAATGCGATAAGATTCCTGCCTTTGTCTTGTTGGAACCTATTTGCATAAGTTTGAACATTTCGGTGACAGCTTTGCGAATTATTTTGGTTTTGTGAGCTCCAATGGCAGGAGAATCAAAAACAAACATAACATTCCTAGCACTATCCCAGCATATTTCTGAAAAAAAAGCAAGGTAGATATATCATAAAATTTAAAAAAAAATTAAAAAAAAGAAAAATACTGTTCTTGTGATAAAAACTATTTTACGAGATTTATTCTGTTACCTTCACTCCCTGTGTTGTCTTCAATGGTAGAATCTTGAATTTGAAAGTGAACTATAAAAAAAAAAAGAAAATTAAATGTTGGTCACACGTTTAGAAAAGAGACACCTTCATCAAGCAAAAGTTCATTTATACACATTACTTACCCGTACAAGTTTTTACAACCAGCATGTTTTTTATAGTCGAGAGTGCGTTGTAATCTTGTAAATTATACTGATGGCGAGGACTGGTTGCAATTGCTTTTAATTCCTCTTTATCCGTTCTGTTTCCGATGCCTATAGCAAAAACAGTAATATTATCATTCTTCAGCTGTTTTGCTTCTTCTAACGTGTCTTTAGGTTTGATAGATTGTCCATCAGTGAGTAATATGATCACTTTCTTTGCTGCAAGTTTTCTCTCGTATTTCCCTTTAAATTCGTTTTCTCTTGCATACTTAAGTGCGTTCCCTGTTTCCGTGCCTCCTTTCAGTTGTGGAATGTTTGAGACCCTCTTTTTCAGTTCGTTTGAATTGAGTTGGTTGTCAAGATGAAGCACCGGAGTGACGTCATCAGAGTAGATGATAATCCCTATCCTGTTCTTGTCGTCGCTGACGTCAAAGAGACCGATCACTTTTTGTATGAATTTTAATATATCCTGAAAATGGAGAGGCCAGATACTGCTAGAACTGTCGACTACAAAAAGAATGTCTGACGGCTTGTTTCCACAATCTGTAATGAAGAAATAGTTGATGATTCATGAGATGCAAACAGATACTTGATATCTCCTTTGGTGGACGAAATAAGCAAGCCAAATTAAACTTTTTGCAAGTCTTAACTTTTACCCCATGAATTGCACAATTTTATAGAAGAATCATTTCAAAACAAATTTAAAACTAATTTAATATTTTCTGTTTAAACCTAAATGACTTGAGTGACACACTATTGCGCTACATGTACAGTCTGTAGTAAGCATTATTTCAAGAATCGTTACTCACTGGCTTCTTGAGGTTTTTTTTATTCTTTTGCGTGGGGATATTTTTTAATAAATTTGCCATTAAAGGCTTGTTTGTGTTTATTGAATTGTCAATAAGTATAATTTCTCTTAAAGCACTTCAAATTCTCTTACATTTTTTAATTTTTTCCTCGATCTCTGAACTTTTTGTTGTTGATTCTTCATCTCGTGGAATATCTGGAACTGTGAGTATAAAGAAATATAAGCGTTATCAATGAATTTGCCATAAAATATACCTTTGTTACTTTCTATTCCTTTCTAATACACCATTTTTTCACAATTGAAAAACTAAATGTATACCTAAACATGTTGTTGTTGCGAGTGAGTTCACAATACTGGGTAAAGAATTGAAGTCGGTGACATTAAAGACAAAATCTGTGGCAGGGTTGCTTGCAACCATCTCAAGTTCCTGCATCATAGGTGCACCGACAGCGACAGTCAGTATATTGATCCCAGATTGTTTCGTAATAGCTGCCTGTTTCACAGTTTCGTTGGAGTTCTGCGACATTCCGTCGGTTATTAGTATCAGAATTTTGGAGGCCTTTGCCCTTCCGCCATGTTTTTTGTGAAACATAACTTCTCGTGCATATTTCAATGCTCCAGCTGTATCCGTCCCAGCCACGCCTAGATACTCTATTTTTCCAACAGCATCCTTTATGTTTTCTTTTTCTCTATACTCATTCAAAAAGAAATTTGTTTTTATTTCACTGCTATATGATAAGACACCAACTTGAACACTGTCGTTTCCAATTTCGAAATTGTCAACTACACTTGTAACAAACTGAAGTTGCATTATGAAGTCCTGCTCCCAAACACTAAAAGACGAATCCATCATGAATACAATATCTGCCATCTTTTTGTTACAAACATTTCCTGCAAAATACAATTTGAATATATGCATTCAATGTTGATAATATCGTCCTAAAATGGAATAAGGTTTTTTAACACCCCTCCCCCTCTCAATGTTGTTTTAATATTATAGACCCAAAGAAAATTACATACTAGTACTACAGTACGTAATACTTGCATCTAAAACATTTCAAATAATAAATTCAGTTTATAAAGATAAACCAATGTGTTTCTTCTAATACTGATTGTACGTCATATTATACACCATGTTTGTTGAATTACATTATTGCAGCTAAAAAAAAAAGTTCTGGTTTAAACAGTACTATTTTAGTTCTCAAAAAATTTTGAATTATTACTGATTAACCTTAAATAACACATTTGCTTTATATGGATTTTCTGCGCTTAAGAACGAATAAAAACATCCATGTTTGTATTAAATAAACACAAAAAATTGAATTTAACCTGTTGTGTCCTGCCTACCAATAAAGGTTTAACAGGAAGTTTTATGAATTATACAGTTAGCAAAAAAGTCTCGATTTCCTTCCTCCATATACTAATATTCCAACTGTTTGGCTATTGCGTTTTAATTTCATGACCTGGAAGTTGAGCAGCGAAACTTTGGGACATCTTTATTGCCCTTATAGAAATCCATTGATGTCTTATATCCTGGTAAAACCTACACTTTGCAATTTAATGTTCAACAACACCCTGTAAAGTTCTTCGCTTAGATAGTTTTTCAATTAATTGATATACGTACTTAAAAATAAATAAAGTACCAAATAGCAAAATTACACAAAAAATATAAGTTTGTTAATTAGATTTTTGATCAGCGTTGTCTAGACTGGAAGTTATTTTACTAGAATCTTGAAATATTTTAACACCCCCCCCCCTAAAAAATTGAGAAAAATTGTAAAGATAAAAACATGCTCATTTGCAAAGGCATTGTTAGTGTGTGTGTGTGACGAGTAATATGTACTAGTATGTGAAAACAACCTACGGTAGCCAACGTTCACCTGTTATGTTTGTTTGAAGAACAGTTTTATAGACTACCTTATCGCTTTTTGCATTGAAATCGAAAGTGGAAAAAAATATTGAATAAAATTTTGTTGTCATAGTATTTCATTCATGTCAAATTTGTGAAAATCATTTTATTTAAGTGAACAATAGATTTGGTATAATTATACTAATTATACATACCTGAAATTAGGCCATCTCCCATTGCCTGAAGAATACAAAAACATACTTTTGAAAATGAATCGTGTCATTTTAATTGCAGCAATCGAGGCTATTTAAACACCAAATATAATGAAGTTCGTTATTTCATTCAGTCGGTAGAACATCTATTATCATAATAATATTGACATAACCAGTTCTCAAACATATTTGTTGACACCCTTATACTTTTTATACTCATTGCTTTAATCACCAGAGAAACTTATTGATCATTAAAGAAAAACTCAAATGCATAAGAATATAAACATAAATGATCACAGGCTTCTAACAAATATTTGTTAATCATGTAGTACAATAACTTACCAGTGAAGCAAAGATAACCACGAGTAGGTATTTTACTGTGCGCTCCATGTTGATTTAAATTCACCTTATCTAAAATATGTCGTTTTACCCCGCTCTTCTCTTTAACAACAACCTATAACGTAATCAGCCAAGTCCTTGAAGGTTCGTATTGAATATTTGTTTCATATTTTTTCACCCGGTTTTGGTGGATATATATACCTACTGTGACATAACACAGGGGATTTTGCGCGCGGGAAGCTCTGGGATTATAATTAATGTTTCCGGAAGTTAACCTATCACCTCTGAGTTGAATAAAAAATATTGAAAGGTGGGATTTTTCATGATATGACCAAGTGCGTGAACTGGAACCGATGATCTGTTTATATATTTCACTATATTGTGTGTCAGTCGTACGCTTATGATAATTACAAACACTGGTGTCGATTTCATTAACGTAATATCTTGTCTGACACTTACAGTGTAACCATATTAAGATGCATCAGCTATACATATTTTTTCAAACTCTATTCCAATAGAAAAAAAATTTTGACGAAAAATATAAAACTGAAAATAATTCTTCTCTGGAATATGTAGGGTATTATATTTATTTTCAAGAAAAATAAACATGATGCGATTAAAACATGCGACTCTTAACCGCATCGTGATGAGAGAGTCGGGTTTTATTTTCCTCGAGTTCTATGGATTCATTCCGCTATCTCCTTGCGGGTGAAACTATGATTCAAACTCATTACTGGTACACTAAGTGAGTAATTTATACGAAATGTTTCTATATTGCACCACAGGAATTATATAGTTTAGTCATCATTTAATATGTAATAAAAGTTCTTAAAGTTTGAGATATTGAAAACATTTTCTTTGAAAATGTATTGGTTACACGTACAATTGTACTTTTTTCTGATTTGCTTGCCTTAATTGAAGGTCAGATGTGACGTTTGCGATAAAGGGACTTTTTTAAATTTGTGCGACATGAAGAAGGCTTTGCTAACACTAAAAAGGGAAAACGTGTGTTTTGATCATTTATTCATTATGCTTATAGGAATTAATTGGTTTTTCTTCTAGATAATAAGATCTTTTAGAACGAGTGCCATTACGTGGATAAGCCCATCTTTACTCCAATAGGGCAACATTACATGTATGAACTTTGTTTACCAGGCAAAAGTTATTCGATGTTGATAATTCTCTGAATAAGAGATAACAGAAAATCACCACCGTTACGACATTTTCAGTCATATTTCTGCATGAAGAATCTTAAGCACATTATTAATGGAGCAATGACATTCTTGTAATATTTTTTAAATTGGTGTGCATTTCTCAAATATGCTGGCAGGTGCATCTGAAATTATTGTGGCAGATAACTGCACACCAGCTTTTTTTCCTTCATCTGATTTATTTTAGTGGTTTTGTTTATTGTGTCCTTGAATAAAAAAACCCGAAATCTAAAAAGATTAGGGTAGGAAGATGCTGTTATGAATTCAGGAAATTTTAACAGATTATAATACTGCTTTTTTAAAATGGTAAAATATCTAAAGGCACTATTCAAATATTAAAATAATGGAGAAAAAGTGTTTAATGAACTTTTAAGGTTTTGACAAAAGAGTACGTTATGCATCGGGATGTACAAGTAACTGCCTATTCAAAGCGTGATCTGTAATTAATTTTCAACAATTAGTAAATGTTCTAATTAATGCAACTAACCCACACAGGTTAAAAACTGGGTTGCGCGTCGCCTCCTTTATGAAATTTAAATCAAAACAAACGAGGAGTATATACATATACAATCTACGTAAGCTATACGTATTATCTACACTTTACGTTCAGAATTTACGCATATACACTGAGTAAACCATTGTAAAGTATATGTGTTGTCTACGCTTTGCCTCCCAAATTTACGCATATACACCCAGTAAACTTCTGTCATTTGACGCCTTTTATTTTTTGTTAACTTCTTATCGTGAAGATTTATGTTTTGCATGAAATTGTTGAATACGACAAACGAACTATTTTCTGTGTTAAATATGTTAAAATATAATTATTGTTTAAAAAATAATTTTGGTCATGCAATCATGCTTCTCATGCTATGGTAAATAATACACTGACATTAATATACATTGACTTAAATATCCATTATATTTAACATAGAAAACAGTTCGTTTTTCAATTAATAGGTTCCCTTCTTTCTGTATTCCATGCACATTTATTAAGATTTCTGTTCTTTTAATTTTGTCTGTTTGTCTTTCAATTTAAACACAATATGCTTCCAGTACTATATAAGACTATAGTGTATCTGTTTTTGCATTGTTAGCTTGTATGCCTTTTGGTACTTTCTAACATGTTGTTGTTTTATTATAATATATAAAAGGGGTAATCTTTCAACTGACTTGGTAAATATATACGTACAAATAAGAAATTTATTAAAAATTATAATAAATCATCCCCATAAATAGACTTTTTAAAATTATTGAGGTGAAAGTTATGCTAATAAATTATGCTTTGGATCGGTTACCGGTTTTTAATTATTTTATTCCTATAAGTTGCGTAATTTCTGACGTGGTTCAATTACTGCTATACTACAGAGATTGTCAAAATTACATTGAAACCTCATCCTCTTCCAAAAATGCAAAATAATTTCCGCATCACTCGATATCAGACTTTGAGACAGTGGTATTTCGCCTCTTCCAAGACGAAGACCTTAAATACTAGCCATATAAATATACCGATATCAACGTGTTCAAGACCCACATAAAGATAAGTTTGAAAAACTCAACTTTTGCACTTTTTGTAAGTGTAAATCATGGAAACACGTAATATACATGTACACTGTACAAGTAATAGATGAAGAATTAAAACTCTAAATAGATATTCACCGGAGACTTAAGTTTAACAATTAATAACATAAATCTTCCTGATTTTACTTCTGCAATAACATTTACCAAAATCATAACATCAAATCATTCGATTTTTCAACATTTTTCACAATTCTGATCGTGCAAACTTGAACTCTGTTGTTGGTATTAAAAAGATGGTGGTGTTTCTAATTGAGAATATCTAAGTGTATGTGGCACCCAGATCTTCCAATATTCAGTCGAAATTCCAAAGGTAACGATTCTGTCCTGTTATTAACAAACCTTATTTTTTTGTATTCAAAATCTTATGTGAAGAAGTAATTACTTGCTGTGGCCTTCAAATCGATATTTAAATAATGATGACGTAATCTTAATTAACAATAGTTGTCAATTTAGAGCTTGAAATAAAGATACCAACGTTTTCTCATATTTTAATATTTAACTAGAAAAAATACGTTAATGCATATTTAAACACGAAAGCTTTATGATAATCGTAATGACTCGAATTTTTCAACCGCCAACTTCTCTAACGTACGAACAAGTTCTAAAATGAGATAAGACATCAAAAAAAGTTGATGAAACAAAGAATATCATCAGTCTCCTTCAAAGTTATCATTAATAATTTTGCAAGTTCTATGGTCGTTACAATGATCAATTGACCATGTCAGAATAATTTATCATTTCGTCGAAAGCTGGTTGACTTTTTTTTTCATAGTGATTGCTAGACCATTACTTACACACTGAATTGTCCACGCATTCCTCCGGGAAGCACCATAATTATGGCGGGTGTAACTGGTCGGTGGGGAAACCTCACACCTACATGGCTGCTCCTGATCTGTAATGTTTGAATGGAGTTTTGAGCTCTCCATGTGTAACAGCAAGCAGAAGTCAGCATACTTTATATTAAAGCAAATTCCGCAATTTTTTTAATGTCGTTTTCGAGTGAAAGTAACTTTTATCAATGACAATTCAAAATGTTTTTTCTTTGAGTTTGAGTACTTTTTAATAAAGGAAAAGTCGATAGATCGTCTGCTCAAGAGTCGCCGAGTAAGGAGTTGATCCTCATGCTGTGGGATGACTGGGGTCGAATCCAAAGCGGGACATGGAGATCGGCCTTTCGGTTAAAAGAGAGGTCCCGTGTCGCAGTAGGTGCTGGCACGAAAAAGATCTCTCAATGATCAATGGCCCTAGGTGCCAATTGCAACTACAGGTGTAGTTACAATCCACACCGGGAAGTGGTGGCATCTCCACATCAGAGAAATGTTTTTGAAGAGGCATTAAACAACTAACAAAGAATAAACGTATAGGTTGTTTTAAAAGAGGACAATGAAGCACATCATGTATTATAAGGAGATCAGGCATTCAGAATTTGAGATATGTATATTTAATTACTTCTTTAGACTCATGTCAATGTCGGAAAATTCAGACGAATACACAAGAAGTACATTGAACATTTCAAGTAGCCTTATTCTTATGTTTACCTTAAAAATGTGCGTCAGAGGCATGTTCTATATTGAGCTGTAACCTAGTTTACCTGTAAAAAGCGAACTTTTATGTTTGGACACATTTATCATATTGCACTCCTGTGCTTTGCAAATTTAACAGAACGTCATAAAAGATTTATATACTTTTCACAACATAAAATAATTTAAAAGGAAGTTAAGGTAACACATTATACAACAGAAACGAGACTAAATATAATTTTTTTTTTTTTACACAAGACAAAACTGAAGAAATATTTTTTTTCAAAATGAAACATTGCAGACAAGTATTACTCTTTGCCGATTTGATCTCATTTATCGAGTTCACATCCCCCCCCCCATTTTTTGTTTTGTTTTGTTAGTTTTTTGTAAAGTTCAAAATAAAATACTATCGACTCTGGTTTTATCAACTCATAGAAATACTAGTACATTAAAATACCGGGTATTTCGCCAGCATGGAGCATGTGGTATAAAAGCGTCTGTCCTGGAGTTGTGGAGTAAGTAGTTCCTTCTGAGGAGATCTTGTAAACTGAGATCCCGTGTTGCAGTAGATGCTGGCACGAAAAAGATCCACCTCTGCTCATTGGCCAATGAGTTCCGAGTATTGGTAAAATTTGCAGATCTCCACCGACAAGTGGTGGAGTCTCAATTGAGTAAAAAATTCTCGAGCTTGACGTCAAACAACAGTTTTAAATGCTTTAGATACAGTACTAGTGTTCCAAATTCCATTGAATTTCTAGGCCCAAATACAGTAAATCAAAACTAGTCAAGAAAGAAAAAAAACATTATTAAAATACATGTACGATTAATTTTTACCATAGGAAATCAAAGTCAAAAGTTTTATCGAAAAGTTAAGTAAAATTACATTTTAAATTATTTTATTTAGTTTCTTCAATTCTTACATGTATTTTTCTTAAATTCTAAAGGAAATCTATGATTTTCCCATTTTGTGCTTTGATTTTCTATACCTTTACTTAAAATATGACAGTATGGGTTATATTGTACAAAATGTTAGACTTTTACATAAGTTTTACCATGAATTGTTCTTAAGGTTATCTCTCTGTGTGTATGATTTTTAAACTTTACTTGTGTGCATTACAAAAAAATACTTTATTCATACATTTTAAAATATACAGGAGTAATGTCTCCTCAGAGGCCCTCTCAAATACTAGTATATCATCACCTGGGGTGTCAGAAGCTCGCTGGATCAGACAGAAAAGTTGATAAAACCGAACATTTGTGTGCATTTTAATTATTCACAGAATTGTCGCCCTCGTGGCGCAGTAGTAAGAGCGTCTGCTGTAGAGTCGCGGAGTTAGGAATTGATCCTTACGTTGCGGGTTCGAATCCCACTGTGGCACGTGAAGACCTGTCCTTCGGACAAGACAGAATTCACCGAGGTCCCGAGTCGCATTAGGTGCTGGCACGAAAAAGTTCCTCCCTGCGCAATGACAGCAAATGCCGAATACAGGACAAAATCTGCAGCTTTCTACCGGCGTCTCCATATAAGTGAAAAAATCTCGAGAAAGACGTTAAAAACAACATACACACAAACAAAAACAACCCCCAGGAATGAAAGTAATAGTTTTAAAGTGGAGAAAATACCCAAAGACTGTAAAATTGAACTTTTTCATATAATATCCATTGTCGCCCGCCTGGCGCAGTGGTTAGAGCGTCTGCTCTAAAGTCACGAAGTACATGCAAGAAGTCAATCCTAACGTGGCGGGTTCGAATCCCAGTGTGGGACGTGGAGACCGGTCCTTCGGATGAGACCGTATAAACCGAGGTCCCGTATTGCAGTAGGTCCTGACACGAAAAAGATCCCTAACTGCTCAATGGCCCTTAGTGCCGAGTATAGAACAAAAATTGTAGCTTTCCATCGCCAAGTGGTGGCGTCTCCATATGAGTGATACATTAATCATCATGGAATTAATTAAGCATTCTTTATCAATCCGTCATTTTTTTTCATCCTCAACCAAGCCGTGAGTGAATTTTTTATCATTATAATCTAATGATTTGTTAAAAATTTAAAAAAAAAAACATGTACATAAATTTTGGTAAAATTTCCGAGAGGGAGAACAAATCTTCCCAAATACTAGAAGTCTTTAACATAATATATTCAAACACATTTAACTTTCACCTTTTATATCATAGGTCTTTATATAATTTTTAATTGTTACTACCTATATTATTGAAATTATAAAGATCAGTGGACTTGAAGTAAACAATAAGACAATGTCTTTCAATTTGAATTTAATAAGCGTAGCTTTGATAAGTCTATTAGGCTATGATCAGCCTGTCACATTTGGAATATAAACTCAAAAGCAAATTTCTCCTCAAGGTATCAATCTCCTTTGTAAAACATCCAAAGCCATTTCTAGATTCTTGAATCATTCTCATCAGATTACCTTTGTTATTCTCCATGTTTGAAGTATACCAGTACTAAACTACTCATTGCAGTGACTGTCTAACTACAGGAGGCACAGGAACCTGCCAGTGATTTTCCCGGAAGTAATGTGTTTAAAAAAAATTCCTCTGGATTAGACACATTATTCAGAAAACATTTCTTCTGGATAAGTATACAGGTAAAGTAGGATATGATTCATGCACTGGTCAGCAAAACAAATGGAGAGAATGGCATTCGTGAATCACAGGTGTATATATGCTTTGAAAAGAAATAAAAACCAAGTCACGATGTGTATTCACTCTCTGTTTTCTCCTGATTCATTACCTGTGTTCATGTATTTAAGATAAGATATAACATAAACTATTAACTTGATAGTATCATTTTGAGAGGTTAAAACATTAATGGAATCTACAAAGCACATAGGCGTCGGAACCGGGGGAGGGAGCTTAGCCCCCCTTTTGTGCAAAGATATACATATTACATGTATTTTATCCAATGAAAATTGGGAGTTATCTTTTTTTCGTAGGTTTAGCCCCCACTCTCCATTAGCCCCCCTTCAATTTGCTTCAGAAGCCTATGAAGCATTTAAAAAGGTGTCTAAGTACTTCTATTTGTAAATCATACATCCTTTCAAAGATCCGGTGGCCATGGTTTAAAAGACGATTTTACAATACATTATAATATACTGGAAAACATGCAGATTAATCTTAATGTTTAAAATCTTATAGCTCTGAATAGGTTATCATTACAGAATTTTTATACGCCCTGATTGATAGATCGAGGGCGCATATTGTTGTTATTCTGTCTGTTTGTCTATATATACTGAAAATAGCTTTTCGTACTTTCGCCACAACTTTTGAACCAGAGGAGACAGAGACCGCACTTATATTTATCCGACATTTCTTTATTGAGATTTGAACCCCTTTAGGTCCTCAAGAAATAATGGGATTTTGCTTTCATATGAAAAAATATAAACCATCTTTAAAGCACCCAAGTGATAGAAATGCTGATCATTTTGAATGAAAATAAAGGATAATTTACTTTTGTGTCTTCATAGCTTATCTTGCATCAGAAAAGCTGATGAGCGTAGGTATAAGAAAGATATATCACTTTTCAAAAGAATAGGTTTGTCATTTTAAAATATTTCACAGATTTGATAATTTTGGCATAGTATTTGAAAGGATGTTTTGACCTGCGTACTTAAAATATGTCACAAATATGCATCATTCATCATTTTTCTGAACGGACATCATCTGTTTTAATACCTGCCCTCCCCTTATTGATTTAACAAAAGACAGTTAAAACCTTATCAGTGGCAAGAATAGTGTCTGTAAATATGAAATATCACAAATTGTAAATATCTTTTCATCGTATTTCTTTTTGAACATAAAAGAAAAATGTGGAACGAACTTTCTTAACACCCTTTATATATGTACTATTTTTACCACACATTGTAAGTTAGACTCTTCAATAAATAAAACTTAAACATTATATATTATATAATAAATTTACACAGGATTCCCGAACACACTGGGATGCGTTGATGGAACATTCATTAGAATTATGGCTCAAACTGAAAATGAACCGGATTTTGTGAATAGAAAGGGATTCCATTCTTTGAATGTACAGGTCAGTATTTTATTTCTTCTTTATTTTCCTTGTTGTTTTATCTCATATCAAATGCTTCCAATGTTGAAGTTATAGACTATTTAATCAAAACATCAGTGATATGAGCGTCGTCTTTGAAAGGGGCAGCCAATGAAAAAATCTATTCCCCTGAAAAAAGGACTTGATAAGCAGAAATTTTATTTTAAAAGTCGTTTGAACTCCTAATACTACTAAATCATATTTATCTGACTATACTGCAACAAAAAGTTGCCTCCCACACCCCTTCTGATGCTACGAGACTGCATATCAATATTATTTTTATTTAAATTCTTTAACTTTGCAGCATTATATGCAATTTATCATCCATCTTAAAAAGTTAGGGTTTCATTTCTATTTCAAATAGATGGTTTGTGATGCCAACTTCCAATTCACGAGTGTGTGTGCCAGCTGGCCCGGTAGTGTCCATGATAGCAGGATTTGGCGGGAATCCTTCCTTTGTCGACAATTCGAAAGAGGTAAACAACTTTATTTATATTTTACTAAAAAAAAATTTGATCCATTTGTTTATCGATGGAGAAGGGAAATAAATTTGAAATGTTGGAGGTTATTATTCTAGAAATTCAATTAAGAAACTCTTGTACGTTTAGGTGAACACAATGGCATTTTGTTGGGCGATTCTGGATACCCCTGTCGACGCTATTTAATGACACCATACCTCAACCCGCAGACAAACGCTCACCAACGGAGGTTTTCCTGTTTTCAAGGAACTCTGAGGTAAAGAAGCTTTGCATTATTTAGATGAAATACATACAACTTCTAAAATAACATATTTTGCTATATTCAGTAAATAATACCCTCTATATTTTTTTTAACAGATAAACCGTCTAGATATTTCATATTGGCTCCAACTAAAAATATTGACGGCCATCTCTTGGGGACTAACACAATCAAAATACATGTAATTAAGTAAAAATTCAAATCTAATTTGATTTTTTTTTTTACAGAACGGCCCCTGAACAGGCAGTAGCATACGTTGTCGCTTGCGTCATCCTTCATAATCTTGGGATTCGAACTGGTGATGTGATGGATAGATTGGACCAGCAAGCTAAGTGGATGCATTTGATCCGACGGCCCACAAAGTTGTGTGCAATTCTCCAGAGGGAAGTCACTTGCGAGACTATATCGCACAGACGTATTTCGGGTAAAGCTACATGTAGGTATGCACATATTCATAAACACTTGCATATTTTTGAATTCATAATACCGAAGATCACACAACTTACGTGTATGTATACAACTATACATTGATTCAACCAATGACAAATGATTATTAATATAACAATCATTGTGCTGATAAACATTTTTTTGTCTATTTCAGGTCATTTTCAAGTGGTTGACGGTCTATAGTGACATATGTTTCAGAATTTCATTTGATATACTGAAGTACATGCGTTTATTTATTGTTTAAAAAATAAATATTTCACATTTACTGATCCCAATTCAAGAGTTTGTGATCTATTCAGAGCCTCTCAAAAGTAGTTGGTCATTGACACACAGGATTTATGATGAATTCTGGAAATTCAGAACTTAATTTACACAATAAATATGATTTTTTTAATCTCAAGCATTTCAATCTCCGTTTGCAATTTTTTCTCCTCTAAGGCTAATTTCTTTTGTTCTTGAACAAGCTTGTTTATTTGTTGTGTCAGCTTCTCATTATCAAGTTTACTATTTTTTATCTCAAGATCATCCAAGATCTCTCGTGGTGCCATCTTCCTCTTCTTTTCCTTAGGCCGTACATCTTTCACAAAAAATATAAATGCAAATATATACACTGTACTAGCGTATGTACCATTTTATCAAAGATTCATGTTAATATATTTTTAAAATGATAGGTATCTTACCTGAATTTGTACTAAATGATAAACTTAAACCGGATGACGATGTTGAAGTGTCACCGGTTCCTTCAACAACTGCTGCTAACTCTTGTGTTTGGACAGATGTTATTGTTTCTATAATTACAAGGTACATGTATATTGAATGTTTAAAGTTTTCCGCGGTCCCAAAATATGACATCTTTTTTAAATTCTTAACTCTACTAGAGAAGGAGAATTTTACTCTGGCAAAGTTCTACCTCTTAAATAAGTGACATTGTATAAATTACCATCGGTATCAATGCTTCCCACCAAGCCAACAATGTTATCTCCTGCTGGTCCAATTAGCCCCCCGTTTCCTTTTACCCCCTGATATCAACCCAATTATGTCTTTCTCAGCCATTTCAGGGGCGTAGTATCAGGGGGGGCCAGGCCCCCCCACTTCCAAAAACGATGCTACGCGCCTGCATTTTCATACCAAAATAACACACAGACGACAGATATTTATTGCGTAAAATCATTACGTAAAAATTCCGCGAAAGTGCGCGATGTTATTGATGTAACAACTCAACTGAGTTGAGGGGGGAAAAATCACCTCTATTGAGGTGATACTCAGTCTGTTTGGTGACGGTGAATTGAGGAAATCCTCAGTTAGGGAAACCTCAAGGGGTTTGAGTTGAGTATTGAAGTTGAGGTTGAGGAATTTTGGTGACGGCGGGGCCTATAGGCCTAAGAGTAAGTAAAAAAAATACTGAGTGACCTCGTAAATTCTAATGAAAATTTAAAGATTTATAAAATATCATAAGTAACTGTTGTCTCCACCCTCATCCGAAGGGCTTTATGTCAAATTGCTCCTGTTTATTCTTCATTTGTTTGCCCGGTCGGTGGGCTCCCTTTGGTGATCAGTCTGTCCGTCCGAGATCTCTTGTCCGGAGCATATCTTCTCTCTCTCCTTGACCCAATCTGGCTCATACTTCACCCATAAAGTTTCTTTGGGTAAAGGGTGTGCAGTGACCTTGAACGATGTTTCTAGGTCTAAGCTCTAGGTCATAATAGAACTTTTTGAAAAATCCTTGTCGGGAGCATATCTTCTCTCCTCTTGGTCCAATGTTCCTTCTCATACTTCACTCGCAGAATGCAACTGGTCAATGGATGTGCATTGACCTTGAACAATGTTTCGAGATCAAGGGTCGAGATCAAAAATAGCATCTCTGTTTAAAATCTTTGGTGCAAAATTTCTTTCCCTAAGTCCTTTCAGCCTCAAACTTTACCAATTGACCAGGGTACGGAACATTTTTAATTTTTAATTCTATATTTTGATAGAGGATATTCAATAATTTTCATAGACAATATGCAACACTCATGATTTTTGTGCGTTTTTAGCTCATCTAAGCCGAAGGCTCAAGTGAGCTTTTCTGATCAAAATTTGTCCGTTGTCTGTCGTCGTCGTTGTCGTAAACTTTTCACATTTTCATCTTCTCAAGAACCAGTGGGCCAATTTCAACCAAACTTGCCACAGAGTATCCTTAGGTGAAGGGAATTCAACTTTGTTCAAATGAAGGGCCAAGCCCTTCAACAAGGGGAGATTATTATGAATTAGTGGAAAATTAATGGCATTTTTCAAAAATCTTCTTCTTAAGAACCACTGGGCCAGGAAAGATGAAACTCATGTGGAATCATCCTCAGGTAGTGTAGATTCAAGTTTGTTCAAATCATGACCCCCGGGGGTAGGGTGGGGCCACAATGGCCGATCAAAGTTTTACATAGGAGTATATAGGGAAAATATTAAAAAATCTTCATTTCAAGAACCACTGGGCCTCAGGTAGTGTAGATTCAAGTTTGTTCAAATCATGACCCCTGGGGATTGGGGGGGGGGGGCAAAATGGCCGATCAAAGTTCTACACAGGACTAAATAGGGAAATCTTTTAAAATCGTCTTCTCAAGTACTTCAAAGCCATGATTAGTGATATTAATGTGGAATCATCCTAAGGTAGTGTAGATTCTAAGTTGTTCAAATCATACCTCAGGGATAGTGTGGGCCACAATGGGGGATCCAAGTTTTACATTAAAACATATATAATAAAAATCTTCTCAAGAATAGCAAAGCCATTAGTAAAAGTAATACTAGTATTTATATGGAAGCATTTTAGGGTAGTGTAGAATTAGATTTGTTCAAATCATAACCACTAAGGGTAGGGTGGGGTCACAATGGTGGATCAAAGTTTTACATAGAAAAATAAAGGAAAAATCCCAAGAACAGAAAAGCTATGTTTAGTCATATTGACATTTAAGCATCCTCATGTATTGAAGATTTAAATTTATTCAAATCATGGCCCTTTGGGGTAGGAAGGGAAACAATGGGGAATCAAATTCAAATTATTATGAAGTTATATATAGGAAGAATGTTTTTAAAAAATCTTTTTATCAAGAACAGCAAAGTCATATGCTGTAGTAATATGTAGGCAATCTCAAGTACCGGTACTAATAAAATTCAACCCCCACCCCCCTTTCAGTGAACCTTTCAGTTCTGATCTGATTTGTGCTTTTTCCTAGGCGATTTGCTCAGGTGAGCGATGTGGCCCCTGGGCCTCTTGTTTGATAGACGGTATGGTGCAGTGTACAAATGTTCCTCTTCAAAATAAACCCTTTCCAGCTACCTTACATTTTCATGTTCGTTGTTGAAAGCGGGGCCCCTTCAGATGGCCACCATCTCAATGATACCTTGTTTAAGAATGTGTCATGGAATTCATGTAGGCAGATTCAGGTTCCACTCAACATTTCTGTGTTTCCCATCCTATATTTCATTTACTTTTACCACCCTCTTATTTTTATATGAAGTCAGTATACAGCTACTGCAACATAAATCTACAAGTGTAATATCATTTCTTATCCCCTTCAAAGTACTCGCACTAAAGAAATGCAACTTGATGAGTGCTGCGTTGTGAAATTTGCCATTTTTTTCTTTCCTGCCGATGAAAGAAACCAAGAATGATTAATCACTGAATAATGAAGGATACTCTGTAAATATATTCTAGTAAAAATTTCCATGTTGTATATATGATACCCAAACAAAGTTGTTAGAATACAATAAAGGGTTCTTTTGGTGGTGAATATGGGTTGTTGTTATTTACCAGGAAAATATGAATATTAAACATCTGTAAAACATCGGAGGCTTCATCAGGTGCAATGGAGGATTGAGCAATCCATGCCGACGGGTCACATCCGCCGTGTGCTCCTTTCCATTATCAGAAATAACGGAAAAGTCCGTCGACAATTTTTGACAAGAGGCCCACGGGCCTTTTAGGTCACATGAGTATCATGTAATAAGATTCACTTGATTGAATTTGGTTCGTGTTTTAAACCAGAAGCCATAATATTTTCAATTTTGAAAAAGGCACCAGTGTTTATCATAATCCTTACAAACAAAGATACATTGCGGGTTCCAGTAAATGTTCAACCAAGCCTTGCAAAATTATTTTGTAAAAACAGAATCTGATTGCACACACAAGTACTCTGAAGTTGACATCAAAGAAATGCTTCAGTTTCTGATTGACGTGGTCAACGTGGTTTTTGGAGACCAGGTATTCCAACAATCTATTGGAATTCTCATGGGTACCAATTGCGCTCCGTTATTAGCGGACCTATTTTTATATTCATATGAAGCAGAATTTGTGCAAAATCTTATCCGTGTAAAGAAGAAAACACTTGCTGTGGCCTTTTACTCGACATTTAGATATATCGACGACGTATTGTCAATTAACAATGATGATTTACATTCCTACGTCGATACGATATATCCTCTTGAGCTTGAGATAAAAGATACCACAGAGTCTGACACATCTGTTTCATACTTGGATATTTTACTCGAAAAAGACACTTTAATGGTAATCTAACAACCAAGCTATATGATAAACGAGATGACTTTAACTTTTCTATCGTCAACTTCCCTTACTTATGCAGAAATATACCTTCGTCACCTGCATACGGAGTGTATATATCTCAGTTGATTCGATACGCAAGAGCTTACTCTACAGTCGATGAAAAAAGAATATCAGCCGTCTCGTTTGAAGTCATCATTTCGTAAGTTCTTTGGTCGATACAATGACCTTGTCAGCAAATACAATTTATCATTGACTCAAATGCTGACTGACGTTTTTCATACTAATTGTTAGTCCATTATTTATACACTGAATTGCCGACGGATTTTACCGTTATTTCCTGATCATGACAAGGAGCACACGGCGGGTGTGACTGGTCAGCAGGGGATGCTTACTACTCCATGGCACCTGATCCCACCTCTGATGTTATGGAGGTCCGTGTTTGCTCTGCTCTTATTTTGTATTGTTTTATGGACTTTGAGTTTGAATACTGTTCGTTATCTCCATATCCTTCATGTAGTAGAATTGCTTTATGGTTGAATACACGTAAGGAGCAATCCAGTAACTGCTTTAGATAATACCCGTTCAATGTATTTTACTGGATTTATTTATATTTGCTTTTTACATGTTAAACACGATTTACACTACATTATTTGTGTTAAAAGTGATATAAGTATATACTACATGAATCATTTTTGATTTCCCAATCCTTTAATGTTTCAGAAGAATGGAGCTTTTGATGCAATATAAAGTTTTTTTTAACAGTGCGAGTGTGGTTGCTGTATGTGCGACTCTTGGCACCTATATTTGCTACGTTTGGCTTCTGTTCTCTTTCATAAGGTGTGGCGTTTTACTGCTGTCTCATAAATAAATCGTTTTCAAGAAATACATTTTTAAAAAATTATTATCGCCACATTAGATAGTGCAACGTCCTTGAATACAACTCAAAACATATACTAGTACCTACTTGTCCAGGATTGGTTGATTATAAATAAAGTTTCTATCATTTATTTATAATGGATTGCTTATCCCCCCTCAACATAAATTGTTATATTATATGAAAACAAGAGGCCCACGGGCCATATAGGTCACCTGAGTATTTCGTAACAACTTTCCAACAAATTGGATTTGATTCATGTTTCAAACCTGAGGCCATGAAATTCACAATTTTGAAAGAGGCACCATTGCTCATCATAATTATACACTTAGTTTGGCTACTTAATATCCAGATGAAGATCAAAGTATCAAAGATAAAATGCATTTCCACCTTGTAACCAGTTGTGCAACCCATCCAAGAGGATCCATGGACCCTGGGACTACATATTTCAAAATTTTGGAAATGTTATCATGAATTTTATTTCATCATAAATTGTTGATCAATACGAAATTTCAGAGCATTAATTTATTTTGCAGACTATGTACTCACCCCCTCCCCACTCCCTTCAAAATACCTCTGAACCAGGGGCCCGGAAATTAACCATTATGGAAAAGGTAGCTTTCTTCATCATAAATATGTACTTAGATTTATTGGCATAATACCCAGGAACAAAGGAAAATTTTCAAAGAGTTCATGCATTTTCATTCTATAAACAATAGAGCCCCGCCCTAACACAAGAAGCCCTGACCCAGGTGCCCAGAAATTTACAAATCTCAAGGAGGCATCTTTCCGCTTCATAACTATGTACCGGTACATAGTTCATTGGTTTAATACCCAGGCACAGAAAAGAAGATTTTCACAGAATTAAATCATTTTACTATATAATGTATATAGCCCCGCCCAAGTACTAGAAACCCTGATCCTGGGGCCATGAAATTCACAATTTTGGAAGAGGCAGCCTTATTCAACATAACTATGCTCTTGGTAAGTTTATCTAATGCCCATGAGCAGAGAAGAAAACTTTCAAAGAATTTATGCATTTTCACTAAATAATGTATATAGCCCCGCCCTAGCACTAGAACCCCCTGACTCTGGGGCCATGAATTTCACAATATTTTTAGAGGCAGTCTCATTAAACATAACTATATACTTGGTTTATTTATTCAATGCCCAAGAGCCGACAAGAAGAATATTAAAGAATTTATGCATTTTCACTATATAATGTTTATACATGTAGCCCCATCCTAGCACTAGAACCCCTGACCCTGGGGCAATGAAAGAGGCAGCCTTATTCAACATAACTATGTACTTGGTTAGTTTATTTAATGCCCATGAGCAGAGAAGAAGAATTTCAAAGAATTTATGGATTTGCACTATATAATGCATATAGCCCCGCCCTAGCACTAGAACCCATGACCCTGGGGCCATGAATTTCACAATTTTGGTAGAGGACTCGATGCAAATTACAATCATACCAACAGATTGATTGCTTGATGTTCAGGAGTAAAGAAAAAGATTTTTAAAGATTGCACTTATTTTAGTGGTTTTGGCCCCACCCCCAAGGCCCAAGGGGAGCAGGGACCATGAAATTCAATTTTTGTTCCCCTTTACCCATAAATACTATATGCCAAATTTGGTTGAAATTGGTTAAGCGGTTTCAGAGAAGAAGCTGAAAATGTTCAAATGTTTATGCACGACGACGGACGAAAACGGAAAGCAATATGTCACCTGAGTTTACTCAGGCTTTAATGCCAATGATCCAAATATATATATATATATGATCAAGAAAGATGCATTTAGCAAAATGGTTATTTTTCATGCCCCCTGAGTCAGGGGGAGGGGGTTACATAGTCTGAAAATAAATTAAAGCTTTAAAATCTGATCTTTGGTATTTATCAACCATTTTATGATAAAATTTGCAAAATTTTGAAATATGTGGCCCAGCGTCAGTGGTTCCTTTGGGGTAAGGTGCACAACTGGTTATAAAGTGGAAGTGCATTTTCTCTTTGTTACTCTGATCTACCTCTGAGTATTTAGTAAATAGAGTAAGCTTGCTAAGTTTATAATTTTGATAAGCAATGATGCCTCTTTCAAAATTGTGAATTTCATGGACTCTGGTTTAAAACAAGAACCAATTTAAATTGTTTGAAAGTTGTTACACAATTCTCAGGTGACCTATAAGGCCCGTGGGCCTCTTGTTAAAATAAATTCCCTTTAATTCCCACTTACTATTTTTACAAAAACCAACCTTAAAAATTGTTGTAGATAGCCCTCTTTGACATGAAATTTAGACCCAACGAATTTTGCATTTAACTGCCATTTTTAAGATGACAAGACAATTCGATTCAATTGTCACGCGCTTTGTGAAGAAGTCAGCTGAGAGAGTAGTTGCTAGAGGTCTTTTTTTTATGCGGTTGAGAAAAGAATTTTGAGGAATTAATCCAGTACCAAGCACATTTTTTGTGCGCAATAATTTTTTTTAACAGATTTCTGTATAAGTGGCACTGAGCGCTATGGTCGTCTATCTCATTTTTTTTCAGACCAGCGTGTTATAGAAACGCAGCTAATTTACGGTTTCAAAAAGGTTAGAGGCAAGCATGTTCACATAAAAAAAATATAAATAAGATAATTATTTTTTTAAAATATATAAACAAAACTAAAGCAAAAGACCTTTTTCAGAAAAAAGTACACCTCAGCTTGCATACAACAGGCCTAAGATGTTAATGGATAAATGTAGACTATACATTGCAAGGGAAAATATTTCTATTATGCATCTCTCTATCACAACATTCGTATATTATGTTTATTTGGTGCAGTTTTGGATTATTTGATGTCATCGTCTTGCGTACCATATCACTTTATTTAAAAGTAACCAAATAATTTATCCAAAACACAATATCCGTTAAAAATATTAATGGAACATTTTTTATTGCTTCAAGAATTGGTCAAAAATGTCTAAGAAGATTTTTAAAAACTGTATTTTTACATGCGTTTTGAATATTTTCATATAAATCATTAAAAAGATCTTTAAATTCAATTCTTTTAGAAAATGTGAATATTTTAAAGTAACTAAACATAACAATAACCAATGTAAGTACTGTATTAAAAATACAAGTTAATGACAAAAGTAGTACATGTACTGAAATATACATGTACATAACACAAAAAACACAACTAAATGCATTAAATGTTCCAATTTATACCAATAAACCTGCCAAGTCTGGCCAATTCCTGGTGAAGGAAATTTCTGTCCGTATCATCAAAGGGCCTGTCTAATGCTCTATTTTTTACATTAAAAACAAACGGTGAGAATGATCCAAAAATGGCTATCTAGAATCTGTGGCATGTTGACACGTGAATTGTGACTGAAGAATCTAAGAATTTGAATTTTATGTGCCTACATCTACAATTTTTACCTGTATTCTGGACGACTTGCAGGAAACAACTCATCCATAGTTTTGGTATTTATTTTATAGATGTCTTTGGATTTTTTAGCCATCCACACTTTACATCTGTTTTTCTAACGCATTTATATCTTAAATGTATAATGAGAATAAAAACAGCACTGATTCAAGCAAAAAATTGTTGCAAAGATTAGAAAAAATTTAATTGGTAGAGTGTTGCAAAGGCGGATCCAGGTCCAGTGCGCCGGGCATGCCCCCCCCCCCTTTGAAATTTTTGTATGTAAAATTTATATGTCCATTATCCTAAAATCAAGGGAAAACATCTCTTATTTATTATCAGCTTTCGGGGGCTTTGCCGCCAGACCCCCAAAAAGGACCTTGCCTAAGCCCCACTGGGGGCTTCAGTTTAGCCACCAAAAACCTCTACCTTCTACTGTGCCCCCCCCTCCCATTACGAAATTTCTGGATCCACCTGCCTTGGGTTTTAAATCTGAGGGTTGTCTAGGTACATGTATAGCCCACAGTGTGGACACCCATAGCTAATCAGTCTTATCATGATTAGCATATTAGTTAAGACAGGCCCTCACCACACTGGGTCCACTGAACATCATCAAATTTAAAAAAAAAAGTATTCTATTTACACTGTCTATATTATAATTTACTTCGGAAAACTTTTTAAATAATAATCTCATTTCATAACACAAGTAGATGTCTAAGTACTTCAAAAGGTAAATCTTCACTCAAATAATTACCCATACAACAAAGCTGTTGCAACATGGTGACACACAAATTTGCCCAAAGTACATTCACAGGAAGAAGCACATACAGCATAACTATCCGCCAGAGTTGCCTAAAAAATAAATATAAGATTAATATCTAACTTGAACTGTTGAACAGTTGAAATACCCCCCCCCCCCGG
>PRKT01000315.1:607364-621613 GCA_003671525.1 Saccostrea glomerata
AAAACCCCCCCCCCCCGGTAACAGAAACGTGGAATGAATAAATTAATATTTAAAGAGAGCCATGCACGATGCGATGTACATGTGCACAGCAATATTCTTGATTTAAAAAAATTTATAAGATGTTTTTTTTTTTAAATAACACTGACACAAGTGCAGTGATCACGAATATATCAGGCCTATCCACAATCCACACTTACCGTGACTTTGTACGATGTATTTCTCATCGACGCTTGGACAGCCTGTAAGGTATTTGTTTCCTTGTCGAATAAAAACTTAAGAACATGTTCGCTTGTAACAGCATTCTCGGATTTCCTCATGAGCTTAGGCTTGTCGGCAGTATAATTTGCCCAGTACTGTATCGAGATGGCCATGTCACCGGAAGCTTGGTACCGGAAGTGACGCTAAACGAGACTTACAGTCCCTATAGTGACTTTGTCAGAAAATACAATTTATCATTGAGTCGAATGCTGTCACGTTTTTCATACTAATTGTTAGTCCATTATTTATACACTGGATTGACGACGGATATTTCCGTTATTTTCCGATCATGACAAGGAGCACACGATGAGAGTGACCTGGTCGGCAGGAGATGCTCACTCCTCCATGGCACCTGATCCCACCTTTGATGTTTCGGAGGTCCGTGTTGGCTTTGCTTATGTTTTGTAATCGTGGCATAACTCCGCCCAAAGTCAAAGCTGTTGTCGAAGCGCGCAAACCGAAAACTTCTATTAAGGTGGTCGCCCGCGCATGGCAGTGGTTCGATCGTCTGCTCTAAGAGTCGCGAATCGAGGAGTTGAACCCAACGTCGCGGGTTCGAATCTCACTACAAAGTCAAAGCTGTTGTCGAAGCGCGCAAACCGAAAACTTCTATTAAGGTGGTCGCCCGCGCATGGCAGTGGTTCGATCGTCTGCTCTAAGAGTCGCGAATCGAGGAGTTGAACCCAACGTCGCGGGTTCGAATCTCACTGAGGGACGTGGAATCGGTCCTTCGGATGAAACCGTATAATAGTAAACCGACGTCCCGTTATAAAAATATTTTTGCACCATTACGGAGATGCTGTGGAATTGTAGCCCTCTCCAGAAAATATCAGATAAAAAAATCGGAGAGGGCTACATTATTGCAGCTATCTCCGAAGTGATGCAAAAATATTTATTTTTAAATACGAGCGACTGTAGGCAGAATCAATTGTTTTTACATTCAAGTAACTTCTAATAAGACGAAATTTTCATTCACTGTCGACAACATAGCCCGTTAAACGCAAAAACCATGTAAAATAAATCTGCATGTTTACCTGTCGCTCTGCTCAGCAGCCATGACAGTTTACGCGTGACGTACTGAGACTTGCACTTGAAATTTAGAATAACTCAATAAAGCATGTGTCGATGTTTGAAAATAATTGTGATTAAAAGTATCGCTAAACATCGATAACTAAAACTATTCCATGTTACTTTCTTCGTAAACAGCGATTAATAGGTTTAGTACAAGAGGCCCACGGGCTTTATAGGTCACCTGAGTAACATGTAACAACTTTCCAACAACTGAATTTGGTTTGACTATTTTAAACCAAAAGCCTTGAAATTCACAATTTTGAAAGAGATACCGTTGTTTATCATAACTATACACTTAGCATGCTTATCTAAGTTACTTAATACCAGTTTTGCGATAGACCACTGCCAAATGAGAAAGAATGTACGAGAGTACCGAAAATAAGACCCATTTCGATTTCACTCTATTTCGAGAAAGATTGGTCGATTGTTATATGACCCTCTCGAGAATCTTTAATTCATATGGAGACGCCACCTCTTGTCGGTGGAGGTCTACAAATTCTGACCTATACTCTGCACTAACCTCTACTGAGCAGTGAGGAATCTTTTCGCCACCACTTGCCAGTGGAGAGCTGCAAATTCTGTCCTTTAATCGGCACTCAGGGCCATTGAGCAGTGAGGGGTCTTTTTCGTGCCAGCATCTACTGCGACACAGGACCTCAGTTTATACGGTCTCATCCGAAGGACCGTTCACAACGTTCCACAGTGGGATTCAAACCCGCAATGCAAAGATCGACTCCTTACTCCTCGACTCTAGAGCAGACGCTCTTACCACTGCGCCACGCGGGCAACTTTCGAAGAAAGAGAAAAGAGACGAAGTACATGAATGCTACGTAACCATAATATAGGAAATCGAACGTCAAAAGAAATGTCTAAATGAATACTTGCATTACACAACTCGATATTTTCATAATTTATTATATCATAATAATCATTACACAACCCTTGTGTCAAGATTGCGTTTAAGTAAAATGAGAACGATTCTTTAATTCCTTTGTGGAATTTGCGACTTAGTACACTCAACAACGGAAACAAAACGGAAAATCCAAAACCAGTTCAACTTTCCTGGTTCTGTCGAGTAACGAGAACTTTGGCTAGTTTGTACAAAGTAGTCCGCTCTCTCGTGTAGGACAGGAAACGTAACAAGCAAACAACTAAGTACCGTAACAATTAATAAATGGAACCACTCGTAATTTATAGAAAATAACTTTTAGGCCTGTGTTTATTTAAGGGGATTTTAGTCGTAAAATGTGATTCGCTGTTAAACGGTGATATATTCTTTGGAAACTTAGTTGGAAATAATAGTGCAATTGGTCCATTTTTCTTTCGTAATCAATATTTTGGAAGATTATTTAGAGGAGGTAAGATTAATTGGATTACAAGGGGTATTTTATAATTCAGTTATATGGCTAATTGATTAAAGAGTAATATCTACCATACAAATAAATCTTGTATTGGTTTAAAATAAAGTACAATAATTGGCATATGAAAGGCTATGGTACATTCTAAGTGTAAATTTACATAATTTCAAAGACTGAAAATATCTTAAAATATTTTATTGTTATTGTTGTCATGTAGAGTTATCTTAACTCTACTTAACTTATAAAAAATAAAATTATTGTAATTCACAATAAAGTTATTCTTTAACGAAGTATGACATGCCGACGTGTCAAATGAAAATTGCAACATGTTTTCGAAGTTTAAGTACTATGGGAAAAAAATTTAGTGCTTGACAGTCGTACAGGCAGGTTTACCGATACAATATCGTCAAATGGTTTATGTGTAATTATAAACATTTACATAATATGCCTCCAACTACGTAATAATTGTTCTGATTTCATCATCTCAATGTTTTTTTTTTGTTTAATAAATGTGCTGCTCGCACCCTTTTTGTATCAAAATAAAATATCAATAGGTCTCAATGATTACTTAGTATCGATTAGATGATGTATCAGAAAATATATATCACAGGCCCTTCGGAAGCAATTTCAGTTGGGGGTGGGGGATGGGTATAGACATATATTTTTGTTTTGGGGCACTACCAACTACCAGAAATTGTTTGACAAGCAAACAAAAGGGGGTTATACGTGTTTATTGAGGGGCATGAGCATATGGTATGTGTGTTTTTAATTGGCAGAAATACTGTATTGGAGTGCCCCCCCCCCCCCCAGTCAATCTATGATCATGTCAATGGAGTGCAAAATTAAAAAAATGTACTTGTGAACAGAATACAAAGATAAAAAAACCATGAAAAATTTCACGGGTCTTTTTTAATTTTGTTGTTAACTATAAAAATATGTTTTAATAAAATGCAATTTATGTTAAGTTCACTACGGAACACTAGAGCTTCAAGGGTAAGAAAAACGAGCAGAATCTCAAATCATTTAAATGGACAAAACAAATTTTACATAACTATACTCGTGATCACGTGTTTTGGTCAGGGAATCCACCTGACAATTGTATTCACCAATAGGACAACAAAGGAATTAATACAGAGTAAATCGCTATGCAGTATGACTTTGAGAAACCTAGAATTCCAAGTTTATTTTACAAATGAATAGTTTGACATTGTGAGCATGAAGATAATAGTATTTTTAAAAATGCTTTGCATTTACGAAATGGGTGGAAAATGGTCTTTGTGCTTCCAATCGCCGGAAGATTTTCCTTTTTTTTCAAACGTAAAGTTCCTGTAGTATTCGAAGTAACCCATAATGCAATTCTCATTCAACTGATTTGTCAGTTAAAGTCATGTTGGTGCCTCATTTGCTAATGATGCCCAAAAATATAGTCCCGGTTCCCATGCAAAAATGTTGTCCTAAAAAAAATTATATTCAAGACTGCAGAAAATTTTATCAAAGTTAGAATACTTATTTAAGTTTGAATGAATTCAAGAGAGTTCGATTGAAGTACATTTCTACAAATATTTTAGGGCGTTGAAAACTGAAACGCAACATAACTTTTCTGTTTACCAAGCATCTACGTGCTAGTCACTACCTATCCACATTTCCTTGAATAATTTACCCTATCTTGCTGTAGTCTCGCTATCTCCCGCCAGAGCCACTGCCAGAGCTACTCTGAACTCCTTGGGTTTTATAATTTGCAGAACACCGAAAAGTAAAAGGTTCCGAACACATTAGTAAGGATGATACTGTAGCTTTTTTGGCTGGAAATGCAAATACAGAAACAAGGGACATATGAGTAATAATTCTACACGTGGAAGGAAGCACACGTGATTTTGTTTACTCCCGTAACATACGCTCTTTTGGTTTTTACTGCCTATAGTAGTGAGAAACTAAATTTTTACATTGAAATACAGGGCTCTCACACCCATTTTTGGTACTCGGGCCGGGGCCATTGAAATTGGGAAAAAAGCGACGTTTTTATAAAAATTGGGAAATTTTTACCAGTCATGTGTTCTCTCGCTGCTCCATTGCTCAATGGTCCTTAGTATAGGTATAAAATTGCAGCCCTCCACCGGCAAGTGGTGGTGTCTCCAAAGAGCGAAAAAGTTTCGAGTAGGACGTTAAACAACATACAAAAACTTTCGTTGTTGGCTTTTCCTGCTGGTTTTTGTTAATATTGCCTTGATTTTTCAAAGAGTGAAGCTAAATCAGTCTTTTTTGTCTCTTTGGTGTTGTCTCTCCTCCTCCTCTCTTTGCTGTCTCTCGCTCTTTTTAATCTTGTTGATGGTGATGTTTGTTTATATTTTTCTTTTTAAAAAACAATTTCGAGTCTCGTTTCAACTGATGCGTTTTGTCTTTGACTTTTTGGGGATTTTAAAAAGACTATTGAACCTGCTGTTTATGAGCATTAGCATCGTCGCAAACCACGGCCAAAATGTGTGATCCTCTCCCATTCTGACCGTGGTTCAATGAGAAGAGAATATTTTGTACTTCATTTAAATATTGAACAATGCGAGTAAAGCATAGTCGGAAAATGAACTTTGTCGCGTCCTTTCCATACCCAAATCGCAATTTACAGAATATTTTTTGGGTACTGGTGCCAATATTGATTTCAATTGTGATTGAAACAGATATCGTCATTGGCTGAACATTAAGACACAGCATAATCCGAAAAATCTTACGTTTTCCTGGCTTTTCACAATTTTGATATTTTACATGCCAAGAAAACGTCAGAACCGGCGCCATTACGAAAACTGGAAATTTTGCCGTCTCAAACCGGAGTTCCTTTTTAGGTAAACTCAGGTGACCTATTGCTATCCGTTTTCGTCTGTCGTCGTGCGGTGTGCGTCGTGTGTTAACATTTGAACATTTTCAGCTTCTTCTCTGCAACCGCTCAACCAATTTCAACCAATTTTGGCATTAAGCATCTATGTGTAAAGGTTAACAAAAATTGTGAATTTCATGGTCCCTGCCCCCCTGGGGCCTGAGGGATGGGACCAAAACCACTAAAATTAGTGCAATCTTTAAAAATCTTCTTCTTTACTCCTGGACATCAAGCATTTTAACTGTTGACATGATTGTAATCAGTATCGAGTCCTCTACCAAAATTGTGAAATGCATGGCCCCAGGGTCAGGGGTTCTAGTACTAGGGTGGGGCTATATATAATGAAAATGCATTATTTCTTGGAAAATCTTCTTCTCTGCTCCTGGGTGTTAAAAAAACCAACTAAGTACATAGTTATGATGAGCAAGAGTGCCTCTTCAAAAATTGTGAATTTTATGGCCCCAGGGTCAGGGGTTCTGGTGTTAGGGTGGGGCTCTATTGATTATATAGCGAAAATGCATTAATTCGTTTGAAAATCTTCGTCTCTGCTTCTGGGTATTAGATAAACTGACTTAGTACATAGTTATAATGTGTTAAAATCTTTTCAACGGATTGTATGTTTTACATAAGAACCATAAAAACGATATTGGTAAGTACTTAAAGTATTGTACTATTGATACCTTATGACTTTGAAATTAAATTCGGTTCACAAGTATCTAAGATCAACTCGATAATGCCGCCTCCAGTTGGAGGTGGTGATTTCCCAGTAATGGCGCCGATTCTGACGTTTTCCTGGCACGTAAAATATCAAAATCATAAAAAAAGCCGGAAAAACGTCAGATATTTCGGACAAGTCACAGCGTTGAGGTGTAAATATTCAAGATTACGTAAATATTCATGTGATCAAACAGCCACTGGTAGAGCTATAGAGCTATATGAGGACTCCGAACCGTGGCCTGAGACGATGGGGCATTAACTGTGCTATTCTATTAAAAGAAGAGAACTAATGTCCATTTTATTCCTCCGAAGCAGATATTAAGAAATTATTAAGATAATTTCTACATGGTCATATTATCGACTTTTAGGATAAACGTGATGACTCAATTTCCTACGTATTTGTAGGTAAGCTATGAAGGTTATTATGCAGTATAGATACAGTGCATGAGTAGATATAAGAGTTTCTTTTCTTAGATCATCTTACATGACAAAGAGAATTTTAACGTCATGTAAAATTCTGTGAAATCTTTTTCAAAACGTTACTTCGAGGTCCAGTAGATACATATGTTAAAGATAAGGAGATCATTTGTGGCATATTTGAGAACTAATGCCTTATTATCAATGTTTAAGGCAAATATGAATAACTGAATTGATTTCTTTTAATTTAGGCACTGTGAAGGGTTTTCCTCTTATGCCTTCCTCGGCCCGTGGAGACGTTGGAACATGAATCGCACAAGCATGTCTTTGCTTTCTCTAGCTGACGGAGTCACTGAACCTGGTGTTTCTGCTTTGACAGTCTGCTATGCGGTTCTGGTAAAATTTTCTCCGTTTTACTTTTTATTTCCTTAACGTGTTACACGTGTTTCCTTAACGTGTTACACGTACATAAGTTCGAAACCCTATTTTAGATTTAGCAAAACTTGGCTAAGTGTTGGACTTTTCCGGATTTAAATTCCTTTAACTAAGGAAATTATTCGTGCTCTTTAAGGCAACAGACACTGGAGACTAAAAAATAAATGTGTTATCGATATTTGGGATTTTTTCTTGCTTGCATGTAGATGAATTGTAAACAATAAAGATGGCTGGACCTGCTTTTTCGTACATACAAATCAGCACGGAGAACTAATAAGTAAACATTTTGGTACTACGTATATGAGCATTTATCACCAAAAGGTTTGCTAATTCGTCTTATTCAAACCTTTAATATTTACATTCAGTGTAATTTTCTATATGAAATCCATGAGAAATCCACGACGTTCAAATCTCTATAACACATGCTAAACCTTGTCACCGCGCGTTAGAGTACACAGTAGGAACTATATGCATTTTCAATACTGTAGCGTGTTTATCTAAACAATAGGGTTCTTTATAAGGGATATATGATTTTCCGTGTATCTATCTGAGTAAAAATGATTAGGATATATGATAATTTTCCTTTACTCTTCCTGAGTATAATGATTCTGTATATAATTCAAAAATAATTAAACTATCAGGGGCTTTACCGAGGGCTATAAATTATTTAAATGTGACTGGGTAACTTCACCGCGTATTCTTGGTAAAAGGGTTCCTATTAATATAGAGAATCAGGCGCCTCGATCTTATTAGACTTACTACCTCCTGACTCTCAAATTAATTCCCCTAATACCTTACCGCTGATGAACTTATCTATTTCCTGCCCTAGCCTTACGTTTGTTTGTCGTCGTCTTCTCTCAGCTTCTCCGCTGTCTGACTTCAACGCAATTCCCCGCATCTGCCAATTGCACTGACTTATATACCCTTGGAACAATCTATTTCCAAGGGTTGTCAGGTCATTCTATAGGGGTGTTCTCTTACGTTTCACTACCCACGCCTCTGATATCGTGCGTCCCGCACGCCAAATCAATGAGAGTCATACATTTTTTTTAAAAATATTTATTCACTTGTATATTTTTTTTTTAAAAATAGATCTAGAGTAACTATTTGTTACAACATGCATAGCAATAATAAACATGTGAATCCTGACTAGACCAAGCATACGTCTATATATTCTTGTGAACTATACAAAATAAAATAATTAATCATTCCAGATGTCCTCTTCCAATCGCTCGACTATTTCACCATCCTTTTGAAATTTCCTCGTGACCCTGATAATTTTCTTGTGACTCTTTCCTGCCTTGACTGCATCAGTCTGCGTTTCAACATCAACTTTCTGTACTTTCTTTTGACAGCAAACACAGTGTTGTTCATCAAAAGGCTCATTTTGGACATAGGAATAACTGTCGCTAAGTTCCACTACTTCTTCAGTTGTTGTAGGCAAATCTTTTGTCACGGTTTCCTGGACGCTAGCATTTCTTTGCTTAACCCCTGGTAAAACTGGAGATGTCTTCTTTCGGTACGTTCTGTCAGCTTCTAAGTCCACTTCCTCAAACAGAAGTTGACCAGGATCCTTCCGCCAATCTTCCTCATCTTCAAATCGTTTTGGTGTTCTATTCTGGTCAGATGTTTCTTGATTTGGGTGTTCTCTTTTCACTTTTGACATCTGTTCCCTGGATATCTCAGTTTTTGTACTATCAAATAAATCGATTCAATGCTCAGGAAAGGTTTCTTTGTCTTCTTCAGAGGTAAATTTATTAACAATGCCTTCTTTTGCAGGCATAAATGCTTCTCTTACTGGGGACGTCAAGCCTATTACTGTGTTCTTAGAGATTTTCTGAGGCTGACTAGAAATGTTCATAAGTCTGACGGACACTTTCTCAGATGAATTAACAAGCGATCTGGCTACCAAGGCTCATCCACTATCCTGAAACTTAGACAAGGGTTCAATCAATAAAGATATCCGTGGAAGTTTTTGTAGGTCCAACACTTGACCCTGACATACATATGTACCATTTCGCTTCTTAGAGGAATAGATATGGTTTCACATAGGCTCACGCGAAAACAACCGATATTTCCTTGGATATATAATTCATGTTTTACTCCGTTAACATGCATCTTGGTCATACAAAAGTCGACAAGACATTGGTTTGTTTGTAAGAAATCTAACCCTATAATACCATCTGCTTTGATGTTGGCTATTACTGCCTGGGTTTCAAATTCTTGAGAACCAAGTTTTATGTAGAATAAACCTTTCCCCTGTACATTAAGAGGAGTACCATCAACACCAACGATTCTCTGTGTAACTGGTGAAAGTCCAATTTTCCCGGTCTTATCTATTTTAGCATACAACTGATCTGATAAAATAGTAAGAGTTGCCCCGGTGTCTAACAATAAATTACACCGAGTTCCATTTACCATCGCCTTAATAAACAAACCAGATTCTTGTATGTTTTGGTTAACTTTCAGTGAGGTTGTGCTGGAAACTATTGAACCACTCTTCTTCTGTGAATCTGTATTTTCCTTCAGGTAAGTCGAATTCTTCAAATCTGTTTTTGGCAAACTAGATTCACCGTGAATGTTTTTCACAAAACAATCTTTCATCATGTGACCTTTTCTTCCGCAATTGTGACATTTAAAAGGAAACTTGCCTTGCTTGCTTAAAGAACTTGAAGTGGTGATTGTTTCTTTTGTTGAGACATTAGCAATTTTCTTTTCCAAATCTTTTCGGGAAGCCTGTATTTCATCCCTAAATTGCCTTAGTTCTTCCCTGGCCATCGAGTCTTGTTGAGCATCAGGTGACAATTGGTTATTGCTTGTGTTCCTGACATATCCACCGTCTCCTCTTCTCGGGCGCTCTGCTCTACAGAAGGCCTCTATTTCCACGGCAAAGCGTACAGCATCATTTAATGACTTTGGTCGTGATTGCTGAATGCGAAGTCGTATATCAAAATCAGCCAGTGCGTCTACAAATTGATCCTTCGCTATCATATCCGTAACTTCTCTGGGTGCCGTTGGATAAGCGAGATGTGCCAATCGTCGAATGCTTTCACCAAGTTCTGGCAAAGATTCACTTGGTTTTTGACGTTTTTCTCTAAGCATAGCTCGATCGAGTTCAGTTTGATTTGCAGGTGCGAATCTTGATTCCAATGCGTCACAAAGCTCCATATAGGTTCTATTTGCACCTGGTCGCATATTACCAAGGACCGTTTGAGCCTGTCCTCTTAAAGAGGCTGCAAGGTACAAACTCTTCTGTTGTGCGTTCCATGAGTTGATATCGCTACATGCTTCAAAATGGGCTTTATAATCGATCCATGATCCTGACCCATCATACGTTGCAGGTTTCCTTACTATTTTACCGTATGAATATTCCTTGGGCCGTGCATCTAAAACGTTCTTGCTCAAACCAAGAGTAGGCAGATGTCTATATAATGGTTCCTGCAGTGGATTCTGGTTGTTTGACCAAGTAACCGTGGAGGAATATGATGACAACACCGCACACCTGTTATATAAGGGAGGGGTTGGTGTCAAATGTGTCTCGGTGAAAACTGGTTGACTTATTGTACCAAAGCGCCGCAGCTTATTTTCTGTATCCCTATGTAAGGTTCGTTCTGTCGTTTCTCTATCTTGGTACAATGTATAACCAGGCTGCGGATACAGCATCTGTTCAAGTGCATGTCCTGTGTTGCTTGGTTTCCTGTAATCTAATTCATCTAAAGTGTTGTCCTGGTTTCTGTACCTAACATCTACTCCGGAATCTGGTACTACTGAAGACTTGGTAATATGAGGTGTTGAACGTATTTTTTCTATTTCTTCTCTGAGCTTTTCCTTTCTGGCGTCTATAGCACTGAGATCAGCTATCAATTCGTCCTTTCTATCATTCATATTCTGGTATAATTTGTTTTATGTTCCTGGTTTTCTCTATACTATAATTGCACAGGGTCAACGTACTTGGTAAACTTTACCAAGTCACACACAATACCAAAATTATAATGAACCTAACCTATATACCCGGTAAAATATACACAATTTCTAAACTTGATAAAATCAAAATACACCTGGTAAAATAAAATCAACAAAAGAACAATACTAATTTCCCTACCGAATCAAATATAATCAAGTTTCTATCCCTTAGCCAGCTGCCACCAAAATGTAACGTGTTTATCTAAACAATAGGGTTCTTTATAAGGGATATATGATTTTCCGTGTACTCTATCTGAGTAAAAATGATTAGGAGATATGATAATTTTCCTTTACTCTTCCTGAGTATAATGATTCTGTATATAATTCAAAAATTATTAAACTATCAGAGGCTTTACCGAGGGCTATAAATTATTTAAATGTGACTGGGTAACTTCACCGCGTATTCTTGGTAAAAGGGTTCCTATTAATATAGAGAATCAGGCGCCTCGATCTTATTAGACTTACTACCTCCTGACTCTCAAATTAATTCCCCTAATACCTTACCGCTGATGAACTTATCTATTTCCTGCCCTAGCCTTACGTTTGTTTGTCGTCGTCTTCTCTCAGCTTCTCCGCTGTCTGACTTCAACTCAATTCCCGCCTCTGCCAATTGCACTGACTAATATACCCTTGGAACAATCTATTTCCAAGGGTTGTCAGGTCATTCCATTCTATAGGGGTGTTCTGTACGTTTCTCTTACGTTTCAATACTTTATATTAAGAACACCATAATGTACATTGTTTTGACACAATCTAATAAAATAAATTAACTTTGTTGATATAATGTAAAATTTCACTTTTTTCCTCACATGTTCGTTTGCGTTAGGTAACATTGCAACGTCACAAACGACCCTTAGTCGCCAACGTGGCGCAGTGGTTAAAGCGTCTGCTCTAGAGTCGCGAAGTAAGGAGTCAATCCTAACGTCGCGGGTTCGAATCCCACTGTAGGACGTGGAGACCGCTCCTTCGGATGAGACCGTATAAACCGAGGTCCCGTGTCGCAGTAGGTGCTGGCACGAGAAAGATCCCTCCCTGCTCAATGGTCATGAGTGCCGAGTATAGGACCTAATTTGCAGCTCTTCACCGGCAACTGGTGGCGTTTCCAAATGAGAGAAAAATTCTCGAGAGGGACGTTAAACAATATACAATCAATCAAATAAACGACTATTACGACTTTACAGCACACCACTTTTAAAGGGCGCTCAATTCACATTAGAGATAACCGAAATAAACAATTACGACGAGGAAAAATTAGAGAATGTAAATGTAAGCATTGAATTTACATTTCGGGATATCTTCGGTTCTATAACGCACCTGGCAGTTCCTATAACGCACCTGGCAGTTCCAACAAATAATCATGCCGCGCCTTTACCGCGCGGTATATAATTTGTCTACACGGCCAGGTGTGTTATAGGATAGGACCGAAGACATCCAACAATATGAATTCACTGCTTAAATGTTTGCTAGGTTTTCATCAAATTTCGGAAGCTGTATAATAGATAAAGGTAGAAGGAACTTGCTAACAAGGTCAAGGACAACCGACCAAAGAATTTAACGAAAAGCTGAATCGATGGTAAACGAGGCTGTATTTTAATGCCCTCCTTCGAAGAAGGTGAGCATATTGCTTTGATGCTGTCTGTCGGTCGGTCTGTCTGTCGTCCACCATTAGTTACCGTTCATTTTCTTCGCAGCGATTGCACATATTGAAATGAAACTTGGTATACATACTTATTATAAAAATATCTCGGTCAAATCGTTTTAGTGTGCGCTTGAGCCATTTATGACAGAGTTATGACCCTTGGACTTTAAAAAAAAAATCAATTATTCGCAGTTTTTGTTCATTTTCTTTTCAGACGTTGCACATACTGAAATGAATTTCAATATACAGATTTATCATAGAAATATTTAGGTCAAGTTCTGTTTTGGATACGATCTAGTAAATTTGACAGAGCTATGTCCCTTGGACTTAGAGAAAAATTCAAGTATTTGGGGGAGGGGGTGAAGTGTTTTACGTACATTTCTTGTTACTTTAAAAACGCGCACAAAAATGTGCTTCTTTTGATTAGGGTATGTCGATTAACTTAATAATCTATATCGATTCAGACATTAAATGGTACATGTATTTGATAAAACATAAAAATAAGCAGGAAACTGAGCAAATGATTACTGTTTGAATTAGTTTCATTTGTAAATAGAAAGCAATTCTGATATTGTATACATTATACAGAAATTTGGACTCAAATGAAAGTTCACTTCACACCCATTTACTGGCTTTAAAGACAATAGCAAGTTTATTGTCCCTTTTGGGTAGCATATTAATTTTCCGAGGCGCAGCTGAGGGAAATATGAATAATGTTGATGTGGAGGACTACAATAAACTTGCTATTGTAAAAAAGGTGAAAAGCATGAACAGTCATCGATCTCAAAGAAATCTATAAACAATTCAGATCTGTGAACAAGGCATAAACCACGAACGCACGGCCATTCCAGAGGTGTGTTCAGCTGTCTAGGAGGAGTAATCATCTCGCTGTGAGACACTGTCGACCGATGACTTCTTAGTATTGATAAGGTTATACATACTATTACGTAATTAAATATTAAATATGGTCCAACAATTGGAAGAAAAAACCCAGCTAAAATGTCATTTTATTTGTCAGTAAAGGACGCACATCATTATATGAAATACACGTGGAAGACGAACCCCGAACTGAGTTGATAGCAGAATAAGGATATGTGGCGATAGGAAAGCTAATGCCTTCTTCTGTCATACAGTTTAGTTGTTAATTGGGCCTAATCCTCTTTACTCTTAAAATATCTAATTGTAAAAAATATGTAACAGCTCCCTTTTATCTTTTAATGCGTGGACCAGGAGGTCCACGCAGAAAATATATAAGCGTGGTCAAACTGGATCTAATGGGGCATATACTAGGCTGTGCATGCGCGAGAATGCTTAGAGTTTACCCTAAAACAACCTGCCTGTAGAATAATTCGTCCTATTTAATTCGGATTAGAATATGCAATTCATTTGCAAATCTCGCTTTTAAATCTGCATATCGTATTTTTTTTTATTCATTGGTGCATTGATATAAAGCAATCCAAATTTAGCTTGACACGGGACTGTAGGAACAGTTTTCCATGTGGAGCAGGGGGGGGGGGGGGGGGGG
>PRKT01000315.1:622431-632647 GCA_003671525.1 Saccostrea glomerata
TGCTACACGTAACACGTACCATTTTATCTATTTTTCCAATTATAGATTTCCTCCAAAGATGTCAAGTCCCAACTATTATGGGAATCGGGCAATCAAAATAACCCGATTAAAAAAAAAATTAACAATTTTGTCATGAACGTTCTATCAGTCAAAGTAGGCAGATCATAATTAAGGAATGAAGCTTATTTCAACCTATGTTATCCGATATAACATAACTTGGGGCAGTTTCGCGGTTTATAAATGAGCGTAAACTGTCCCAAGTTTTATTATATCGGATAACATAAGTTGAAATAAGCTTCATTTCTTATAATTCAATTTCAATGTAGACAATAAGACAATATTTTCTCCAGAAAAAGGCTTCAAAGTGAGCATTATTTTAAAAGTAACGTCAAGCGGAGTGATACGTGTTTGAAGTTACTCATTGTGACGTAGGCAAGTTATGTTATACGAAATGGATAAACCCGTTTAACCAATCAAATGACGCGTTACAACTGAAATTAAATTATTAGTAAATGTGAAGGAACCTACATGAATAAACCTAGACATTTTCTTTAGTTGAATTTCGGTTAAAAACATATTCATATGGTCCACGAATTGTAGTCCTTTTTTAAAGGACAGAAACTTGTTTCAAGTATATATTGATATGGCAAGTCGACACATGAATAAGAAATAACTATTATTAACTAGTGTCAAATGTCATTTAAACGGATAGGATATAAAGGATTACGAATAGTAATCAACTAAAATGTCAGTTAAATAAAAAAGATGAGGAGAATAGCAAACACAGGTCTCCAAGAACAGCGGAGGTGGGCTCAGGTGCCATGAAGGAGCAAGATTCCTTATCAAACCCGCCGTGTGCTCCTTTATGGTCCGACAAATGGTATATTCGGTAGAAAGTGTGTAACTAAGGGCCTAACAATTGGATTAAAATCGTCATGGAAATGACGTGTCTGTTGATATTCTTGTTTCATGCTCTTTTTTGTCAAAACGTATACTAATAACGTCATTTACTTACTAGTTTATAATATAAAAAAAAAGAAAAGAAATAGATCTGTAAGATTCTGAAAACCGTATCCTTTTCCAAAAGGTCAATGGGATACATCTAGTCGCAATTGTCATTTGAATAACTATGTGTTAACTTGATTGATATATCTTCATGAAGTTTAAGGTCAAACAATTGTAATCTCAAGTAGAGTGTTTTCCATGAAGTTTGCTAAAAAATCTGTTAAAAAATGGCGCAAGTGGTACCTTTCTTTCACATAACACGTAAAGAAAACCTTTTAAAGACCCTGAATTATTTCTGCTTTATTAGAATACAGAAATAATCAATTTCTGAACCTCAGGAATTTATCGATTGCTGAAAGACCTGGTCTCCAAAACTTAGACAACACTAGGATACTAGTATATATACAGAAAGAAAAAAAAACGCATAATAAAATTCAAACGTAAATGAATTTAATAATTTACAAAGAAAATTTTCAAGTTTTATTATACATAATCTACATCATTGTTTCATAAAATTGAGGTTACAATATTCAGACATAAAGCCCTGTAGTGGCTGTAAATAGTGTTTAAACAAGGTTTGGTTCAGGTATGAAACTTTCCAATCATTTTCCTCTGAAAGATGGATAACTCTGTAAGAATTCTGCATTTTTTAAACATTCATTAAAAGCTCAATTTTCACCCGATTTAAGAAATGATTTTTGATATGGAATCAGTGGGTCATACTCTACACAATGGACATAAAAAACTTAACAATTTTTTGACTCTTTCAAAATCATTGGGCATTGCTACCACTACCGCGGAACACTATACATAGCTAGTATTTAAATCATTATTTAAAGCCAAAGCCTTATATATTTGGACTGTCAATTTTCTACCAGAAAATAAATGGAAAAAGTTTAGAATTCGGTATTTCTGGGTCGTCTCTCCATTTTTTAAACAACTGGAATAAATTTTACGGTTAAAAATACACTAATAACACATTTAAAATCCATGGAGTGAAGACCCAGAAACAACAAAATTAATGAAAAAAGGCTATAAAAGACTCGATTTTTGCATCATTTGACTCGTACGGCTATATTCAGGTGCATATTCAAATAAAATCAAACATATTTAACTGAATATTTGCTCATTTTACATTTACCTACAACACTGTAATTGGCTAGGTTTTGAAAAAAATGTATAAATCGATGATTTTTTTTTAAATTCTTTTTATGAGCCACTATTCCTGCCGAATCGCCATCTAAAGCGCCCACTTTCTTTGTTAAGGAAATAAGACCAAGGCCTTTGAGTTTATCATTTATTATTGAGTTGATATTGCAGATTTTCGTGTTTTATACATATACATGTTTGGCGATCCTTCTCTGTTGCTTTGAGCACCAAAAATGGTCGGAACCTACAGAACAACGAGTACGACAACTTCAAGTTTGGAAATTTAGACAGAAATTTGTCATGGAGATTTCTCAAATCATCATTCAAAAAACGCTTCTGTCTCTTTACTTTGTTCCAGGTTATTGTGTCTTTCTTTCCTGGTGCTATCCTGCTGTTATCTTCGCGCTGAAGGAAAGATCTGACTGATCTCTGTATTTCATCTATCCTTGATCTGTTTCTTTTGAAAAAGCCCTTCCGCGTTTCCATATTCCCTTTGAGATCTAAATTTCTCTTCCTTGAGAATCCAAATGCTTTGGCTGCATACTTCTTAAGTCGGTATTTTCGTAATAACTTTGACGTCAGAACATTGACAAAAATCTCTTTACTCTTCCTTTCAGCAGCAAATCTGTACTTTTCTCTAATACCTTTGTCCAGGCTGTGGTGAAAATGCAAAGTACACTTTTCTTCCTCCGACACGTTTTGTCCTCTGATAAGAGTGTTCGTTTTAGTTCTTGGAGAATCCAAAGTTCTGTTTTTCACTTTTTCTCTGTAGAGTCTTTTTTTATATCGGGCAACATTTTTTCCTTCTGTGCAAGTTTGATTCGTAGTTTACCAATTTCTCTGTATGCTTTCGATCTATCTTTCCTGATTTTCTTTCTACCTCTAGATGTTCTTCCGTCCTGAGGAAGCTGTTCGCGTGACAGATCTTGACTTGGTGAATTCGGAGGTGTATTAGTTGAAAGGAGAATTTTAGTCTCCTTATCCTATTTTCTTTTGTTTCGTTGATTTTTTCTCCATTGTTTTCTTATGATCGCTGATCTCTCTCTGATAACTCTTCTACATTATTCAGTTTGCCGACTTTTTTCCTCTCTTGATCCCTTTGCTTTTCTTTCTCCAAGTATTTTGTATGTTTTTCTGGATCCTGTTTCTGCTTTTCCCTCCATCTTTTTTATTATCTTTCTTTTGCAGTGAGTGCCATAGTTCAGGGTATGTTAAGCACTTGTTCATCAGTAATAAAAGTTCCTTTGAATGTTCATATTTTTCATAAGCATCAACGACTAATTTTGCCCAGTCAAAACGTAAGTTATCAGTGTATTGAAGGGTAGAAGCTCCTTAAGCTTTTTTTTTCAGAAATCACCACTAAATTTTCGATTGCAAAGACGTTTTTCTTATCAAGTTTACTTTTTTTCATTCCTAGAAATAAAAAAGTAACAGGTTTTATGCAAGACAAAATGAGAGGAGGAGGAGGAAGCACTCACCAGAAAATGACAATTTTTCTGAATGCTTGGATACATATCGTTTTTTTAACCTAAAATATATTTTGTTGATCAATTTGCAATTAGAAAATGCATTGCTGATATTCTAAATCGCTTTTTCTGCAAAAATATTGGAGATTTGACAATTTTCCCTACATAATAAAATTAACTTTAATTTTAAACTTTAAAGAATTGTGGATAAATTTACATAACTTTGTGGATTCAGAGATACTTTTATGAGTATTTTTGATTACTTAACTGCTAAATTTAAAAATCTGAAGATTGGACTACCTTAACAAAATATTTTTTTTGATCCCGATCTCAAAATATCTACTGTAATAGTCTACAAGTACAAACACATATTTATACTCTCTACTTGGCAACAGACCTTAAAGATTTGCGGCAAGATGTTGCCATGGAGCGGTAGGCAATTTGGCGCGCTTCATGGTTGACCAACTATCTGACATTTAACAACTTTTGCAAAACCTTTAAAAGCTCTTATCGAACCCTGGCCACCATACTTTACTTCTTAGTAGCAATTTTATCACGACATTGCCAGGATGACCTTCATGCGCAAGTTCGAGAAGCTGATCACGCATCTGTAAGGGTATAATCTTTCGTGAACCGCGCAATACTTTTTTCCAATCGAACATAATTCAGTCCTGGAAAATATTGCTTTAACTCCATACGATGCCAATATTGACTAGTAACAAGACACTCTCTTAGAGCAGACGGTTCTGGATCGTTTTCCCACATTCTCTCGATCTCACACGTTGTCATTGTCATTGGTCTATTTTCTTTAGCTTAAAACCTAACATAAGCATCCTCCAAATCTTTATGGTTGCATTCGCAGCATTCTATTCTAGCATAGAATTTCGACTTGGGAGAAATATGTATTCGAGTGGCTTGTGTTCAGTAAGTAGCCGAAACTCTATACCGTACAGATAAACATGAGACCTTTCACAAGCCCAAACTAAAGCTAGGGCCTCTTTCACACTCTGCGTGTAGCGACATTCTGCATCAATTAAGCTACAACTTTAACACGAAAGAACATTATATTCCCCATTTTGCTCTTGCACAAGCACTGCCCAAGTTCTACAGGACTAGAATCAGCTATGATTTTTGTCGGTGTAGATTTTTAGGTCATCTCAGTAAACTCAGGTAAACTATTGCTATATCTGTTTTCGTCCGTCGTCAATCGGTCGTAAACGTTTGACAGATGTACCGCCAAACCCTGAACATTTTTCAGCTTCTTCTCTGGAACCACTGAGTCAATTTCAACCAATTTTGGCATATAGCTCAGGGGTGGGGCCAAAGCCACTAAAATTAATGCAATCTTTAAAAATCTTCTTCTTTACTCCTGTACATCAGTAAAACTGTGTGCATGATTGTAATCAGAATTGAGTCCTTTACTAAGATTGTGAAATTCATGGCCTCAGGGTCGGGGGTTCTAGTGACAGGGCGGGGCTATATAGATTGTATAGTGAAATTGCATTATTTCATTGAAAATCTTCTCCTCTGCTCACGGATATTGAACAAACTGAGTAAAAAACTATGATTACCAAGAGTGCCTCCTCCAAAATTGAGAATTTCATGGCCCCAGGGTCAGGGGTTGTTGAGTTCTGGCGGTGCTCTTATGATAATAATGTGAAAATGCCTTTTTTTCTTTAAAAATCTTCTTTTCTGCTCCTGGGTATTAAATAAGATTAACAAGTACAGGATTATGTTGACCAAGAGTGTTACTTGTTAATTGCGTGATTTTTATGGCCCCTGAGTCAGGTGTTTTGGTGTTAGGGCCGGGCTCTCTTGATTATATAGTGAAAATGTATAAATTCTTTAAAAATCTTCTTCTCTGCTCCTGGGTATAAAACCAATGAACTATGTACATAGTTATGATGAGGAAGGATGCTTCTTCCCAATTTGTGAATTTCAGGGCCCCTGAGTCAGGAGTTCTGGTGTTAGGGCTCTAATGATGATATAGTTAAAATGCATGAATTCTTTGAAAATCTTTTCCTTTGCTCTTGGGTATTATGCCAATTATCTAATTTTTGTACGCAACTGTCTATTCATGAATAGCTTGGATGGTGAATGTCCTATTCCACCAATCAGTGATGCTTGATAGTTCATAAGACTTGTCCAGATGTCAGATCCCGATTCATCAGCTTTCCTGAGCAGATTCTTTACAGTCTGAACACATCTCTCCGCCTGTCCATTTGATTGTGGGTATCTAGGACTTGAGGTGGTGTGAATGAAATCCAAATTTGTCGCAAACATCTTGAATGTGTAACTCGAGAACCGAGGTCCGTTTTCCGTGGATGGTTCCGTCGGAATGCCTTTGACGAGCAAACACAGATTTAAACGCAGTGATTGTTTGAGAACTTGTCTGCGTTTTTACTATGCCCAGGTGGGCTTCATTCGAGCTTATTCAGCATCTCGGTTTTCCAGCTGATCGGTACCATGAGTCCTTGGCCTTTGTACAAGAATCCATCTATGGCTGTTATTTTACGATAATTCCAAAACTGAATGAAATTCATCGGAACACTCAAACGTTCAACTGGCCAACCAACCAATACTGTAACAGTATTTTTCAGCGTTTGTAATGTCTCATCTGCAGCAGTTCCATCTGTGAACTGTCTTTTCTGGGAACACAGGAATTAACATATATCTCATCATCAACGAGAATCTCAGGAGTCTCTTTCAGGTAAGACCGACTCAATACATCTGAGATATGCATCTTTAACTGATACATACACTAGCTTGAGATCGTAGCGCTGTACCTTCTTAAGGTAGGATTCTTCTCATATTTCTAATATTTAAAAATTAATGAAATTTTCACAGAATCAAGAAGACAATATCAGTAAGTGATAGTATCAGTGAAATTAAATTTGACCGTTTTATATTAGACGCAAGGTCAGGTCAAGGTCATTATCTTTTTCCTTGACATTAAGAATAAAAAATAACTGTTGCCAATCATGTGATACCTACTTCTATTTCGAAAGTTTAAAGGTTGTTCTTTTTGCATAAAAACATATTACTATATCGGGTCTATAGCATGATATAACCAAATTTACATAAATAATTTAATTAAAGTGGATATTGGCTAATCCGAATTTTCTCTGTTTTTCTTAATTTTTTAGGATATATTAGTTATTTTCAGATGCTTCCTATATTTAACTTTTTCTTATTTTCACATATAATAAATTAGTCTTATAAATGTACAAAATAATACAAAAACAAAAAGTTTTGATCGTTTACTACGAGAGAAAAAATACATTTTATGGATTTTTGGCTCAAATCTGCACATTGATAGGAAGCGTTTTAAAGCTAACAAAGTTCTAGTTTGTTTGAAAAATCATATTTATTTGATATATTTTGAAAGTTTAGTCCCTCATTATTGATTTAACTTACATTTGAAAATTTCTCCAAGTCTTCGATTGTGTAAAAATTATACCTAAATTCATTGTTCTATTATAATTTTGAGAGGCAGAAAAGAAGATATTTTCATACGTCACCAATCCGCCAAAAATATAGTCCCTGCTAGTTTTCAAACGCAGTTTACCATTTCTATTTAAAGTTGTACAATTGTGACGAGGAAAGAAAAATATGGTCTTTTATATCCTTTACACCTCAATATATAAGAAATATAAGCAAATATTCTTTGAATGTTTCATCTAGTCAGAAACCAGAGAAGAATCCTACCTTAAGCATTTGCTGAAGTCTCGGAGTCGCTCGGTAAGAGTGTCTTGTAGATCGCGACAAGGGGTTTATGGTCTGTTTTCACGGTCACACTTCGCTCGTAAATGTAGTAATGAAACCTCTCGCATCCATTAACTGGGTCATTATACGAATAGAGGCCCAAATGGTGTCCCGTCATTTGAGTATGTGTTGAGCAATACCTGGTTTATGAAATTTTAAAAATAAATCTGGAATACTAGTATTGTTGGAGATAATAAATATGCATACACACCATAAGGACACCCCTGAAAGCAATATTACATCTAAAAAAAAATTAACGTCATGGACTTGCTTTGAAATGCCATGTCCCAAACTACAAAATCGAATTTGTAATATTGAATATGCGTGTGTGAAAACTGAATTTTCTGTCAAAATTTAACCTGTCGAGATAACTAAGGTATAATAAAATATATAAAACATTGTTGATTTTAAAAAGATACGGGTTACTAAATTCTTTTTTTAAAATAATTTATTGTTTGTAAAACGGTGTCACTGATATTCGTGTCATTACCGAAACGGTGAGATAAAACTGCAAAATATGAGACGAGAAAGATAATCCAAAAGAAGAAGCCGCGTGATTAAAAGTTTCAGAAACCGCCATATTTGATACAAGGCATAACGCTCTCCTGTGGGTAAGTAAGCAGATATTACATTGTAAATGGTCTTACTTTCAAGCGTATGTTTATTCAGTGTCATTACCGAATGCTTGCTACAATAAAAGTACGATCACCTAGGAAAAATGCAATTGTTTAGAAAGAAATATAGATTGGTTTTGAATTGTGTTGTACATTATTTTGGCAAGTAGCGCCCTCTATATCCTGTTTAACATTTCAAAACGTCATTACAGAAACGTGTCATTACCGAAACAAATTCCTTGAATCAAATCGTTTCGGTAATGACATCAGTGTTACGGTAATGACAAATCATCTTTAGATTGTCTTGTGCATGGATTTTACAACACTATTATAGTGTTTTATGCATAAGAGGTCGTTACAAATAACTCCTATATGTGGGTCCAGTCCTGGGAGGTAGGCGAGACTAACCTACATCTAATACACAGTGTTTTGAACAATTGTTTTCAAATGCTGATGAATTACCTGTTTAAAAAATTAATTTAGCTCAAGCCATGACTGTTTCTAAATAAATTTGGAAAATATAAGGCATGATAACTGGGGGAGGGGGTTGTATACCATTATAAAGCATGTGCTTCTTAATGCAATTAAATGTTCAGATTGAAGTAAATTTCTAACAAATTCCTTACAATTTTTAATTAGCATTGGCTGTCAAAACAAAATTATTAGATTCATATCCATGCCTTTATTAAAACCTGTTACTTTTTTATTTCTAGGAATGAAAAAAAGTAAACTTGATAAGAAAAACGTCTTTGCAATCGAAAATTTAGTGGTGATTTCTGAAAAAAAAAGCTTAAGGAGCTTCTACCCTTCAATACACTGATAACTTACGTTTTGACTGGGCAAAATTAGTCGTTGATGCTTATGAAAAATATGAACATTCAAAGGAACTTTTATTACTGATGAACAAGTGCTTAACATACCCTGAACTATGGCACTCACTGCAAAAGAAAGATAATAAAAAAGATGGAGGGAAAAGCAGAAACAGGATCCAGAAAAACATACAAAATACTTGGAGAAAGAAAAGCAAAGGGATCAAGAGAGGAAAAAAGTCGGCAAACTGAATAATGTAGAAGAGTTATCAGAGAGAGATCAGCGATCATAAGAAAACAATGGAGAAAAAATCAACGAAACAAAAGAAAATAGGATAAGGAGACTAAAATTCTCCTTTCAACTAATACACCTCCGAATTCACCAAGTCAAGATCTGTCACGCGAACAGCTTCCTCAGGACGGAAGAACATCTAGAGGTAGAAAGAAAATCAGGAAAGATAGATCGAAAGCATACAGAGAAATTGGTAAACTACGAATCAAACTTGCACAGAAGGAAAAAGATGTTGCCCGATATAAAAAAAGACTCTACAGAGAAAAAGTGAAAAACAGAACTTTGGATTCTCCAAGAACTAAAACGAACACTCTTATCAGAGGACAAAACGTGTCGGAGGAAGAAAAGTGTACTTTGCATTTTCACCACAGCCTGGACAAAGGTATTAGAGAAAAGTACAGATTTGCTGCTGAAAGGAAGAGTAAAGAGATTTTTGTCAATGTTCTGACGTCAAAGTTATTACGAAAATACCGACTTAAGAAGTATGCAGCCAAAGCATTTGGATTCTCAATGAAGAGAAATTTAGATCACAAAGGGAATATGGAAACGCGGAAGGGCTTTTTCAAAAGAAACAGATCAAGGATAGATGAAATACAGAGATCAGTCAGATCTTTCCTTCAGCGCGAAGATAACAGCAGGATAGCACCAGGAAAGAAAGACACAATAACCTGGAACAAAGTAAAGAGACAGAAGCGTTTTTTGAATGATGATTTGGGAAATCTCCATGACAAATTTCTGTCTAAATTTCCAAACTTGAAGTTGTCGTACTCGTTGTTCTGTAGGTTCCGACCATTTTTGGTGCTCAAAGCAACAGAGAAGGATCGCCAAACATGTATATGTATAAAACACGAAAATCTGCAATATCAACTCAATAATAAATGATAAACTCAAAGGCCTTGGTCTTATTTCCTTAACAAAGAAAGTGGGCGCTTTAGATGGCGATTCGGCAGGAATAGTGGCTCATAAAAAGAATTATACATTTTTTTCAAAACCTAGCCAATTACAGTGTTGTAGGTAAATGTAAAATGAGCAAATATTCAGTTAAATATGTTTGATTTTATTTGAATATGCACCTGAATATAGCCGTACGAGTCAAATGATGCAAAAATCGAGTCT
>PRKT01000316.1:4416-43558 GCA_003671525.1 Saccostrea glomerata
TTCCCCCCCCCCCCCCCCCAGTCAAAACCTTTTCATTAATCTTCGTTCAAGTTGACATCCTCACATTTTTTGTGAATTAATTAATGTAGAACATGTATGTTATTGTAAAAAATATAGTACTGAAAGTTTCAAATTCGATTCTAGGTGAATGCTATGTTAGCGATTTAAATAAGAGACCAAGCATTAAAAAATCAACTTGTATTTAATAGTGGGGGTTGAATATGTACAAGATATATCGTTTATGATAAAATTTGTGTATTTTAAGTGATTTAATCCAAAATAATATACTCCGTTTTCCGTTCAGTTCCGCTTTCCGTTCCGTTTTCCGTTCCGCGTTTCAGCAACACCCCTCCATCCTAGCATTAGATCTCCTATAGCCCTGAGGCCATGAATTTCACAATTATTTTGGAAGTGGGCTTACTTATTACAGTCATGCCTACAGTTTGACTGCTTGATGACCAGGAGTAAAGAAAAAGATTGTTAGAAATTGAATTAATTTTCGTGGTTTCGTGGTTTTACCCCTACCCTTCATCAATCCCCAAGGGTAGGGGGAGGAAGTAACCATGAAATTCACAATTTTAGTTCCCCTTCACTTATAGATACTATATGCCAAAACTAGTTGAAATTGGTCAAACAGTTTCAGAAAATAAGCTAAAAATGTTCAAATGTTAACGCACAACAGAGGATGAACACCCCACAATGACGGACAGAAACAGATAGCATTAGACCACCTGGACCGAACAATTTTTGGCGGTACATTTTCTCTCAGAGTACATAACTGTGGCAGTTACATTATTCACAAACAATACACTTTGAAATTGGCAGGTATCTACGGGGTCACCCTAATTTTCATGATACAGTATATAAATATTGCATGTAGTTGAGTGTAACATTGAAAATTTTCACCCCAAGAAAACCATTGGCGCAGCCTCGGTTGACAATGGTTTTCTTGGGGTGAAAATTTTCAATGTTACACTCAACTACATGCAATGCGCCTCGGTTGAAAATGGTTTTCTTGGGGTGAAAATTTTCAATGTTACACTCAACTACATGCAATATTTATTATATTATACTGAATGTTTTATACAAAGACATATTACAGTGATCCGTGCGCGCATAAATTCCGCGCAGTCGCTATTTTTTGTAATACCACCCGTCGTCAAGCAGTGTTGACTGTTGCTACGCAGGAGGGCGTGGCTTCATTATTCAGCGGGTAGTAGTGTTTCTCGACGAATCAGATTCAAGTAATTTACATGAAAGTATAAATATATTATTACATGTAGAAGCATGAACGACCTGAAAGATTGCAAACTTCATGGGATAAATGCCCTCCTCTAAAAAAAAATTCGTAACGGTAGCACAATTGAAAGTCGTGTGAGTTCTGACCCCGGCTGTGAGTGATCTAAGTCGATACATGTAAAACAGTTTGAGAAACATTTAAAATGAAAGTTGTGGATTCTTTGGGTGTGACCTCAAAATGTATATACACGCTTAATTTCCTCTCAATAAATATAATTGAAACAGTTAATATTATCACTTGGAAAAACGCAAACACTATAGACTGAAAAATAGCCTTACCAATAGGTCATCACATTTTCCAAAACACTGGCCCATTTGATCTTGTCTTGTTATATTGCATCTACGCAGCCGATCGCCTTACAAGATAACTTAAAGGAAAATAGGCTTTCTGCTTTTTTTAAATATTTATGACTGGGTTATAATTTAATCGGCCAATCCGAACTGGTATGATTTAATATAATAATTGTAAACTCATATTGCACATGCACGTTTAGGATTTGATAGAGACTTCAGAATTTAGATATGCGATATCCCTGATATTGCAATTGGGGGTTTAAGTTTTTAAAAGTATTTACCGAGAATATTTTATTCCACAATTTATACACATGTATAAAAATATTCAATAAATCTATATAATAGAAGTATGCATATTATGTAATAAAGTCATTATTTCCCTGATGTTATTTTTAAATTGTAACTTTGAACTTTCACACACAGAGAAATGTTTTTTATTCAAAAAGAGACGGGACGTATCAAATATACTGAGTATCGGAAAACTATCAATCGTTAAGTTTTTTTTATATTAAAAAAAAGCTATATATGGGGGAGATTTTCTAATATATATATAAACATTCATATTTATTTCCTGTACATTATAAAACCTGTAAAGAAAATGTGGTGTTACCTCTGAAATATGAACAGAGGGCGTATCAAAATCTGTATTAAGCATGTTAAGGGAAAAATAAATAAAAATGGGTCAAAGAGGTATTGGATAAGAAGAAAGTAAAAGACAAAATCATGAGATTGGCAGCAAATTTTATCAATATTCATTAACATTTTAAATAAAATTGTGTAACAATTCTAAAGATTTTTTTCCAAAGTAATTTTATGCATCGACTATAATTGGTATAAAAAGGAGTCATCGCAAATGAAGCGATCGTACAACATAGAAATAGCGATCGTACAACACAACGAAATAAGAATAGCACAAATCAGAGAATCTTGTTGTCAAAAAGTTTATTTTGATATGCAATAGATATTTTACATTTAAATTAGGCAATCAGTCATTGTTATATACCTTTTTAACTCTTAAAATTGTCCTAAATTAATATAGAAAATTAAAAAAAAATTAACCACGTAGATTAAAGAGATACAAATGAAAAAGAGTTAGATGGATAACAAAAATGTAAAGTAGAAATTTTACCTCAATTTTCATATCAGTGTCCCCCTAAAAAACTATATCTTAGATTGTTAATCATGCAAAGTGTAAGTAAAGAAACATTTTCTAACTCAACATTCAATCTCGGAAATGTGTTTTGTGGGATGGAGGGAGGGGGTGTTATGATTCAAGTTCTTGAACAACCAAATTTTATCCAAAAATTACCAGCTGCCTTACCCGGATTTGACTATGTTATGCGAAAGGGGGACAACCAGTCTATTGGTTTAGCCCCCCTTTGAATTTCAAATTAGCCCTCCCCCTTCAATTTGCTTCCGACGCTTATGAAAGTAAAGTTTTCACCCCACCCAACCTCCGATTCTACACTGTACAAGTACGTGCATGATATTAAAATTGGCAATTAATTAAAAAAAAATAATAATACTAATAATAATATTAACAGTTTTCAGTAAATTAAAAAATACACCGCAATACACAATGCTGTTATATTTACACGTGCGTGTACAACACATTTTTACTGAAGACATTTACTGAAAATATTCGGTAAAGTTGCTTGGTATGCAAATTCCTTTGATCGTTATTTCTATAGTATTAATACATATCTTTTTTTTTATTTTCTGAAAAAAAAAATCAGTTTTTGATATGTACAAATGTATGCCAACTCCTGTAATTGAACTGCAATATCATAGACAATAAAACCTTTTTCTATATTGCTAAAATTCGGTCCTATAACACTCTATAGATATCTGTTTTAAACAATAATCAAATAATATCAAGTTTTAGGGTTCCATGGAGTTTTAAATTTTGTTCTCTTAAAATACGGACATTATTCAACTAGTATACAAGAACGTCAGTTATATGCGCTCTTTCCCTCTCTAAAATCAAAGGCTCGGTATCTCGTTCTATTTCGACAGACTCACCACCCATACCACATGGCTACCTATTACTTTATTTCATTAAAAGTATTTCATAAATTTCAAGTTGCACGATCGCTTGTTTATAATATTTTCTTTGTTGTACGATCGCATATAGAATCGTTGCCGATCGCCAAAACGTTTGGCATGTGTTCACTTTAAACCGTTATTTCAACGTTTTTTTTTTATGAAGAACTTCGGATTTAAAATTTATGATGTACCTACATGTATTTACAGTGCAAATGTGCCTTTTGGACTGTCGGGTATACGTAATAAGGTAAGAAATATCACTTAAACGAGCTTCATGTGTCACGTTAGGACAGTCATGTTCAAGGAAAACTTAACTTTAACATAATATATGGTGGTTTTTAATGCGTAGAGGACTTTTATGGTGTTAAACATGTCTAGTAGCCTTTAAAAAGTCAGAAATGTTGAAGGAAAATTGCGAGGAAATAGGACAAAATAATGTTTTATTTAACCTTGAAGTTATCTTCCTCATGTAGTTGAATTTAACTATCCGCGTTGCCAGGGGTGCAAATTCAGATTCAAAGATATTACCTTTGGTCACTTCTCACAATCCGAGAAACAAGAATACTTCAACCGTTCTTCAATTAAACAACGTTTTAAAAACGGACGAGGAAATGACCAAACTTTTAGAAAAATATAAGTTTATCAAGAGCAAACGACAACTAAGGAATTTAGGAAGGGTATTATGAAAATACTCATTCCACCAGCAACATTTATATTCAGTGAAGAAGTGTTCCGATCTCCGTTGTGGAACCTACAATTACATGAAAACTGGAAGTACCTTTAATTTCTAGAATAAAGTTTTAACCGTAAAAGCAGACATGACATGCGAGTCTAAAACGTAATTTATTGTATTGCATGTACAGGATGTGGACAATTCTAAATTGGGGAAACTGGAACCATACTACGTACACGTGTCCGCATTTAACCAACCTGAATACCGAAAAATTAATTAAGCTGACATATATATATATATATATATATATATATATATATATATATATATATATATATATATATATATATATATATATATATTCAAAAAATTATTTTTCCTTGGTATAGGGATAAAATAAAATCCAAATTCAAATGATAAACTCAAACTTTTATCTAAAGCGCTTTCGCCCCATGCGGGCTCATCAGTAGATCTACTGATGAATTATTTAAGAAAATATTAAAATATCCTCCATAGAGCCCCTGCTCTAGAATTATGTTAGCATTATAAGTCAAACATAACATCTTACCGAAGTCATTATTTGATGTTGTACCATAGTTAGGTGTGATTACTTTTGTTAAAAGTGTGGGTTTTCTGTACATAACCCACACTTTCCTATAACTCCGCCCATCGAGTCGGGACAAAAGAACTATTTATAAAACGATCATGCACGGTTTTTAAATGAAACAATCATACGGGCTTGTTATACCAAATTTAGGAGAGTAAAAATTTTCAATTGTATACAGTATTTTGTAATAAATAACAGTTAAAAACGGCCATTAATACTTTACATACTTTAGTTAAAAGTGAAGAAAAAACTTCAGAAATCGCTTGATTTTTTAAACATTTTTTTTACATAGTGTAATGACCAGGGTGACGTTAGCTAAGTAGATTCTAATATAACGAACAAAGGAAACACGGTACATACTTGACGTAAAAGCAAGTGTACACTACTGTACTTAAATGACATTTTCGATTGCGGATCTAGCCGATCAAAGATCTAATTTCAATCAATGTTCCACTGTGGACGGCAAAGTTTGTATCAGGTTTACAAAAAATTAAGTTAAACCAAGTTCATAATAAATTTTGACGATTGAAATTTACGAGAAAAAATTCATAACAAATTAACATATTATATCATTGACACCAAACACGTTATTTTTTCAATGACATAAATCAAACTTTTTAAACGGGCCTAGATATGTTTAATTTTTATGTCGCTTGCGTGGCCCAGTGGTTAAAGCACCTGCCCTAGAGCCACGAAATAAGGAGTTGAATCCCACTGTGGGACGTGGAGACCTATAAAGTATAAACAGAGGTACCGTGTCGCAGAAGGTGTTGACAGGAAGATCCCTCACTGTTCAATGACCCCGAGTGCAGAGTTTAGGGCAAAATATGTAGCAAAATTTGAAAAGTATTGTATACAAATCACTTACCCTATATTCGATGGACGTGGTCAGAAGGACACGAAGAAGCGTAAAATCATATAAAATCCAAATGCATCTTTGAAACCAAACACTTAATGTTTCAATCACGCGAACCAGTCCGACCGATTCCTAAGCTGACTTACATATGAATGATTTTTGAAAACTATGGTACAAGTCATTTACCCCATATCAGACAGTTGATTATGTGTAGATACCCGATGGGCGTGGTCATAATGACAACTCGGGAGCTACGCTCCCTCGTGTCATTATGACCACGCCCATCGGGTATCTACACATAACCAACAGTCTGATATGGGGTAACTACTACTAAATAAATTGCTTAAAACTTTCTTACTGTTCAAGGAACTCTGAGGTAATTTTCTATTCTGAAGTTTCTTTGTTTTTGGTAATCAGTAATTCGATCAGGAAAACTGACAAATAATCAATGCGAAGGTACTTTCAAAAACGTTAAGTAGTTCGACTGTATCGACCAGAATATTTTCTGCTTTTCAGAAATCATTACACATACAAACATAATTTTTAATTGAACTATGAACTATGAACATATCAGAGGTATCATGAAAAAAGTAGAAATTATCTCATATAACATTATATCATAATATTTATATATATAGATGGATTAAACACAATTTAAGATTAAGGATTCTGGATCATAAAACTCCCTTTGAGGTGGGAGTTCTTATATTCCGAATTTCTTAAGAATTATATACATGTACGAGGGTTGGTCCAAAAGTAATGTCACAACTTCGATAAAATTGTTACTAGTCGACGCAAATCGACGAAATTATACGTGATCGGAGCCAGATTTATTACAAATCAGTCCTGAAAAATCCAAATTACAATAATTCATACTTTTCAAAATATCGAATTATATTCAAAGTCCAATTATGGTAGTCGCCGCACCAAAATAACGTCATACGACGAGTACGCGCCGTCATATACTTGAACGCTTCCTCTTCGTTTCATTATAAACATTTGAGATTCATGAACACATTCACACATGTTTCTGTTTTTAAAAGAATTATTGGTACCCATTGTACATCCACTTTATATATAATTTAGTCCTCTGTCAAAATGCTTTGAACAGTACCACAAGACAAACTTAAAGTTTCTCATATCGCTTTAACTGTCTAACCGTCTCTCCTTTTGGACAACGTCAGACACATTGAAGGTTTCCGCCCAGCTTCCCTTTCTCGGATTTCTGTCCTCTGTTAAACATTCAATGACACAAGACCCGCTAACAATCGCTAAAACCATCTATAAACAATTCTCTTATTTAGCTTCTCTTTCCCGTGTGTATAATTAATTATCGTAATTAAAAGTGTCTACGGGCGATTCCCCCATTTTGTAGCCAAAATGCATCACAGCTCGTTTCAGAGGGTTTTCTCCATTTCGACATTTCCTTTGTTCAATACAGCAGATTTAAACTACAAAGTTTATGATCAAAAAAGCAATGACGTGATTTTATTTTCAAACTTTAGACTAGAAAATGTAAAAAAAAAAAAATGTCTTTTAATATATGGGGCGATTAGAAAATTTTTTGAAGCTTTTAATGTGTTTGCCTTTTCTCATTCTATCAATTTACACCTTAAACATGACGTTTAGTTGTGACGCGGCAACACTACTCGTATATTTAATATTTTAAACTTTTATAAAGTTAATTTAATTAAACATTGTTAAATGAAAATTTCAATTTTGATTAGATTTGATTTTATGCATTTTTTGGTATGTGTTATTTGATAATATCACGCCAAATATTAAAGATATTGACAGAGTGACATTACTTTTGGATCAGCCCTCGTTTAATGTTGTCGATCAATTCTGCAATATCTCACAATAATTTTTCTAACTGATAAATAATATCCCCGATGCAGTTCAATATAAAAAGTTTAAAAATTTTAGGTCCTAAATCTAATATATTTTTTAAACATAAAATGACACTATATGTAACGTAGCTCATGTTTTTATCGCTACAAATAGGATTTATTAGAAGTTTTCGTATTCTGATGACCGCGCCATCTCACCAAAGTCTTGATATTTGCTGCTGTCATCTTCATCTGGTTTTCCACAAATGGTATAAAGGTCCAATCCGCCTTCCTTGGTCTTACAATCACAATCTTCTCTGATCTTCTGTGCTTTATATATTTGTTTGATTTTTCCTCTGATATATAAAATACATTTTTTTGTGAAAAAAAAGTATATACTTATTCATTTGTAAAGCTTAATTGTTTATTATTATGTATTGAACTTTTCTCTCGGCAACGATATATTAGAAAAATTATATAAATAGCATTTGAATTGTTCTTCTATTTACAACAGATGTATGCTTTAAATGATTAGAAGATTCACACAAAGTGTGAATCAATATTTACAGGTAATAACATTTTGTATAGACTCACGCAAACTTCTGAATCTTTACTTACTGGCATTAGATATTTTATACATAGAAACGTTATAAACTTAATTTAAATTCATAGAAACACTTTATTGAATGACATATTTCATAGTTATTACAGACCAACCTGATGATAATAAGGTAAACCAACATCCCCATGATTATTGCTATACATAGGCAAAGGGCGACAAGAACACCATTGAACCGTGACAGGTAATCCACGTCATGTGTTTTGTCTGCGACTGCGCATAAAAGACACTTTTCGTTTACAATTCTACTAGATGTGTTATTAGGCATGGGTAATGTAAAATTCAGGGTGGAACGATTTATGCCCACCTTTATAAATAAATTAAAGAATATTCACCTTGCAAACATTGAAGTCCTTGCCATCCACCAATACATCCTTCAATACAATGTCCTGTCACGTGGTTACAGTCACATGATGACTTACAAAAGGGACTGCACTCTTCTTTGCAATTATCTCCATAATAACCTCTTTTGCACACTATTTTAAATGAATGAATAAAAGAAACATATTATAAACAAATAGATGAAGGGAAAAAATAGATAAACTACGGGAAAGAATAGATAAACTACTTTATGTCCTCCATTTATCTTATGCTAGACAAATGCCTGTATTGTAAAGAATGCGAGAAAACCAGTTCCCATTTGGTCCTGCAGCTTTGTTAATTTTTACTTCCTTAAAACACTACAAGACATTGTTTGATGAATATTGTCATTTATTAATGACGAAAATAACAAATAATTACAAATAAACTACCTTAACTACTAGGGAGATCCCAGACAAACGTACATAGACTTATTGAGCACCTAATATCACAATGGCAGCGGGATCTCCCTAAAGTCTAAGCAAGACATGATTATCATTGCTGAATGTACATTTAAAAGATGGGAGATCACCAGGTAACATATATACAACAATGGCAGGGGGATCTCCCTGTGATATGAAAAATCAAAACAATGTAAAAATTAAGGTGGCATATACAAAAATTTTGCCATGGCATATAGAAAAGTTCTTCAAAAACAATGTAAAATTTAAGGTGGTATTTCCAAAAAGGATTTTCTCAAATTTGAGGTATAAAACAACAAGATTATGCTGACCTACATGTATATAATTCAAATGTAAATGAGTATTCAACTCAAAATGGACATAAATTCTGCCTTTTGTACATGCCGATATAACACAATTAAAAAACACAACTATAAAATAATACTAAGTGCAATGAGGTGGATAAGATGGGGATGGTGGAGGGTTAATTTTTTACACAAACAATCTGTTTACATAAAAGCGTCCTTCACGTACTATGGTAAAAACAAAAGTGGCTTCCACGTGATCACAGTTCTGCAATTTCATTGGTTAATGATGAGGTACAAGGACAAATATTTATAAAAATAAATACAGATGAACCCTCAGGCTAAAAATAACTATAAAAACCGAATACTAAAAATAGATTTTGTGATAAAAATAGACGTTGCGATACAATGATGCCATAAAACATATTATTTAAAAATAATATTTCATTGAGATAACTGATTTTCTTGGATTTAATTTTCGATGTTTTTGAAGTATGGTGTGATCTACGAATTTATGATCTCTATGACATGTTAACTTTCATATACATAACTACTGAACATTTTCCAACCACGAAATCTGATCCCTACAAACCAATATTTTTTCTCAAACCTCGAAAATATGTTCCCACGAAAATATGTAATTTTACATTAATTCCTTTTGCAACAGAAATAAAAGATGATAGCCAGATTGCACAGATATTAATTTCTAAGCATTGACGGTCATATACTTTTCAGAGAGAGTTAGAAAATGTTACCCTCATTGCATAATGTTCCTTGATATCCTTCCAAACACGTCCCTTGACAGGAACCATTCACATGGTGGCAAGGCGAATCTTGGCAGTACCCGCAGGCATAGTGGCAGTTTGTACCGTATTTATTTTCTGTGCAAGCTATTTGAGTGCAGGAAGAGACACTACTAAGTCAGAAACGTACTGACATTCCCATTTTTTACTGATAAACTTAGACATTTACTGACAATGTGCTGTCGTTACTGAAAAACTTAGACAGTTACTGACCCTTTTACTGCCGGTGCTGATAAACTTAGAAAAGTGCTGACAATATTAGTCGGTGCTGAAAAACTTAGACAATTACTGACCCGTTTACTGTCCCTGCTGAAAAACTTAGACAAGTGCTGAAATTTACTGATAATTACTGTCCCTTTTGTTCTCGCTCTCGGGAAGGCTGCAGTGGTGTGAAAATGACTGTGTGTTATACTTTGTATTAATAAACCAGTCTTATTTTAATTTTTGATGAAAAAAAAAATCCCTGGCAGTTTTTTTTAAATCTAAATATTATTGTTATCTGTAAAATAATTCAGAATATGAATTAAAATTAACTATGTGTAAATCAAGTTTAAATTTATGTGTTGAATATATCTATCCCTGTTCAATTAAAGAATTAAAATTAATAGCATCTATTAATTAAAGAATAGATGCCTTTATTTTATGAGGAAAACTTTGTTGCTGCTATTTGAGTTGGGTTAGCTATAAATTAGATGAACCATTTCTAATGGAAAGGAAAATATAACTGCAGGTCAATTTTACAACTACATATATATGAATAAAGATATTATTTGTTAAACTGGTAATAACACCCCCTCCCCCCCCACACACACACAAAAAAAATGGATCAACCAGGACTTGAACCGGTGGCCTCTGGCAAGCTAAGTGAGAATTTTGTTTTACAAAATTTTACAAAACATAAAAGAAGTGTGTAAAGTTAAGCCTCTACTAAAACTTTGACTTTGAAATAATAGGCTCCTTCTTTAGTCATAGGGAGTTGTCATGTAGAATTTAATAGGAAAGCTCAAAGGTGTTACAGTCATCTACAGAAATACATCCGAAAAGAGGGGCGGACAGAAGGATGGGGGGCATACTAGGGAGTTATCATCATAGTTTAGAATTTAATTGCAAAATCTCAGAAGCTTCTTGGGATATAATTGGAAATGAAAGTTTTACTCAAACACACACAAAATGTATGAATTTACGATATTGACCTTTGATCTTCTGACCTCAAAATAAAAATGATCAACGATTTCTCGAGATATTGCATGGAAAAGAAAGTGTTAAAACAGACAGAATTTATTTAATTTAATACCTCGACCTTTGACTCCCTGGACCTCAAAACATTCCTTAGGCCAATATTAGTGATTGTGTAAAATTTCATGCAAAAGCTGAAAGACTTATTGAGATAATGCGTGGACGAAAGCGTTACAGACAGTCAACTACAGACGGACGGACAGCTAGACAGACCGAAATTATTACCCCCTCCTTACTATCAGTGGGTTACAAAAGGGACTTCTTACTAATGTTAATACCATGTTATAAATGCGTAACTAAGTTTTTTTACTAATGATAATTCACTTCAACAATCTTGAGCATATAATATACCTACAAAAGCCAATTGAGCTCATTTTTTTAGGTTAAAAAATTAAATTTTCGCGTTATAACCCAAAACTTTCGCGATATAACTCGAAACTTTCGAGATATAACGCGTAACTTTCGCGATATAACGCGAAACATTCGCGAATTAATGCGTTACGTTCGCGTTAAAACGTGAAACTTTCGCGATATAACGCGTAACTTTTGCGATATAGCGCGTAACTTTCGCGATAAAAAGTTATAGAGAAGTTCTTTGGACTGGGCTCAAAATCAAAACTATTAAGGTATATACGGCAGAGTTTGTACACTTTGAACTAATTGACAATATTTTTTCCGATATCGAATTTTTACAGTAAATCCAATGGAGACAAATGAAAATCTCCTATCCAGTTTTCACAATTCTGAGATCTTGTTCTTTTGAAATAAAATTATTTCGAATTCTCTAGAAAATGCACAAAAAAGATGCCGGAAAGGGGTTATTTTCCCCGAAATTCACAATCTTGATTATAATAATAGGGATTGGAGTTTAACTTTTGAAAACTCGCATAATCTTTGAATTGTTTGAACAGCGCTGAGAAAGACCATCTATGACGGTGAAGATGGATTCAATAGGAACTTAAAATTGTAGCATGTGATAGTCCAAGTTTAAAATAGACTTCTGCTTTTCATTGTAATAAAAATACTTGATCACAAAATCAAAAGACAGTTGAGACTCAAGCAAATGTCTTATAATTGGTTACACAGCAAAGGTTTCGCGTTATTTGCGAAAGTTTCGCGTTATGATGCGAAAGCTACGCGTTTATTCGCGAAAGTTAGGCGTCATATCGCGAAAGTTACGCGTTATATCGCGAAAATTACGCGTTAAATCGCGAAAGTTCCGCCTAATAATGCAAAAGTTACGCGTTTATTCGCGAAAGTAACGCGTTATGTCGCGAAAGTTTCGCGTTATCACGCGAAAGTTACGCGTTTTTTGCGAAAGATTCGCGTTATATCGCGAAAGTTACGCGTTTATTTGCGAAAGTTTCGCGTTATATCGCAAAAGTTACGCGATATAACGAAACTTATAACGAAACGCTATAACGCGAAAAAAATTTTTTTTTTTAACCTACCAAAATGAGCTCAATGGACTTTCGTATATACTTGATGTTGATGATAATTTGATTAAAGTTTTCCATAACTTGCTGTGCATGAAGTTCTTCGAAAAAGTTTTTTTTTATTTTGTCTCATTCGTCATTGTTAATATAGGTTTTGATTACAACCTGATGTTAGTAGGATTTTGAAAGCAAGAAAAAAGTGTAGAGCGTACCACAAAGTAATTCAAATCCTATATATATGACATTTAAAAAAAAAACTATATACCTGTAATGCTATTTAATAATAATTTAATAATTCGCATGTCATGTATGTGAAATTTGTCTCATTTATTTTACGTGGTCGATATAATGCCTCATTGTGACGTCGATAGCAACTGCTCATAAATCCATCACATTTCTGAATCAGCGAGATATTATAGTTAGAGGCTTGTTGACAGCGCGAAAGTTCGCCTTAATTCCTTATACTACCAATAGAAATGTTTAAAAAACTTAATTGAATTATCTATCGACAAAAACTCCACTAATCTTAAGGTGATTTAAGGCTATCGTCAAGGAATCCTGAACCAAGACGTCTTAATTATCATTATTACAAACAAAAACGCTTTTAAATAAGTTTTAAATCATTGTCAGGAATCGGAGAGTGGTCATTTTTTCCATGTAATGCTTCACGTTATATAGATCACCATATTTAATTATGAAAAAGATTTTTTTTAAATAAAAAAAGAATTTTAACAAGTTTTAAAATATAATTATGAAAAGAAAATACTAATATGATCATCATAATTTGATGATATAATACTGATATCCTCTAATCGCTCGAATATTGAACAGAATTTTCAATTATATCACTTGTTACATGTAATTCTATATGCCTACCTCATTAAATTTGATTTCCGCTATACTGTTAATTAATATTTGATGTTTTATCAAAGAGTTCTCAAAACGTTTTAATCCATCGTACATGTATATGTCCTACTTTGGGGATGACATTACAGGTTTGATTAACTTTTGATAAAGGTTTCAACATTTTAGGTTGATTGGAGAATAATCATACCAATTAAAAGTCAGTTTGACGCAGTTGTAAAAATAGCCGTCATTTTCCAAAAGAAGTCAGTATACCTAAATCCATTGCATCCTTGACGCCATCCTACCGTAATGTAAAAATTAGTAATAACTTATTCACTCTGAAATAGCTGCTGTTATCAAAGGAAGTGCAAAAATGCTTATCTTAATCTCAGTACTAATATAATGAATATAGTCATCTTCCTCGTCATATATTATGATTGATTATTAATTGTCAATTCAACAAAAAAAAAAAACAGTCGGAGGGCGCTCTGGTAGCATTTTCTCTCAATTTTAAAGCATCATCTTTGGTATTTCTTCTGTTCCTTACATTCAAGATCAAAATGATATTGAGACACCATGACGCACAAAGGGGAACATTGACAAACTATAAATCTTTGCGCGATTTGTGTCAATTATCAAAAATATCAGGTTTCAGATAATTACAGGTCTCAAAACTTTGGAAATATTTTTTAGGGAGAAAAATATAAGTAAACATAATTTCAAGTATGGTGAATGATGTGTTTACATCTGTAAATATTCAGTAAGTTTATAACCTGTAAAATCACATATTTTGAAAGAGGGGAATTGAGGATTCAGAAAAAAAAATATTGATATGTGGGGATTTTGATTTTATTTTGCAGTTGTTGAAGTGTTGTGTAGTGATTAAGCATATAAATTTTATATTTGATGATAGTCATAAATTTGTGTGTCTCTCCATGCCCCAAATACATTGAAAATTAACCCCCCCCCCAAAAAAAAAAATTAGAACATTGGAAAGTAAAGGTTCCAATATACTGAACCATGGAATTGATTTTGACATTCTTACATTATGATCAAAAGTTTCATGTTCATTAAATGTTAGAATTCTGATTGTTACAGTATTTTCAGTTTGATGGAATATCAAAATAATTTTCTTTTATTTAAACATCACAATATGACTTCTATCAAAGAATGTATGAATCATTATAAAAGTAATTAGTTCCCAATACAGTGTAACATGTTTTGGAATCAACAGAGAATGAAATTAACTACAGTAACTGTAAACATGAATTCATTTTAAGTGTGTTTACTGTAACCAAAATTAGGTACATGAAGTTCATGTATTACATACCATATATTGTAGAATAAGAGATCACAATGCTAATTTTGAACTTTATGCACTTGTTTGCTGAATTCTATTTAAGGAGAGCTATCATATTCAAAAGATGTTGAAAAATAATCAAACTTATTAATTTTTACAGAAGTTTGGTTTTGTTTACTTAAAACATTTACAATATTGTTTTCCTTACATTTTAAGAGATGAAAGGGGATTCATAATATTGTGTGTAACACCACCCCCCACCCCTTTCTAATGGATTATTTTGATTTATAGAGGTGTTATCTATTGAACTGTAATTAATATGTTTAATTTTTAAAATACAGATATGAATGTTACCACAGAAACATTTTTTTTTTATGTTTTGAAAAGTTTTGAAGTATTTTATGTATAACACTTTAAGTATTTTTGATACCTTGAGTGTGAAAATTAACTTACTTTGACATTCAATGAATACTAAAGTTTAAATTTGCCATCAGCAATTTTTTCATATTCTAATCACATAATCATCCTTAACAATAAGCAGTAAAATTCACTAGATTAAAATTTCCATTTTGGCAGTAAGTGTTATTTCAATTTATTAGAAAATTGACATTTTTTCAAAAATATGGAACATTGCCAATTTTATGACATTTTTGCACTTAAACAAAATGGATGTCGGTCATTTTTACTATGCACTTAAGAAGTACTAACCTGTGTTCCTTTATTTCAAAATTAAATATTTTGATAATAATGAGAGTTGCAGTTTTAATTCTTCTCCAAATATGACTAAAAAGTATAAAATATGACCTGAGTTTTCGTTGCATAACAGGTCATATAAGGTATACCGGTATGATTTGCACAATAAAAATTTGTCCAATTTCCATTCATGCATACTAGATTTAGCTTGCAAAATTTGAAGGCAATTGGAGAACCTTGCTACTGGACCATTTTGCATGTTTTTCTCTGAGACACGCTCTTAATATAAAATTACATCTTCAAGGTTTTCCCTTCAATATTTGTATGAAAATAAAGCATGGAACAAAATTAACTATGTCTTTTTAAAAAAGAAAAACAATTTAAAATTGTTATAAGAAAACGCTACTAATTGCTTCGGATAATCAATTATTTTACCTTTCCTCACTCACAAATTGAGATTTTTCTGGTATTGGAAATTTAAAAAGCAAGCAAATTATTTTTAAAGTCTTAAACTTTTGTTCTATTTAAGCAAATAGGCCAAAGTTATCTTATATATTCAGGAAAGAACATCAAGATTTTGGGTATATGATGTAAATTTTAGATATTACTAAAAGCTTATCAACCATTTGTTAAAATTGGCTCGTTTTTTCTGGACTTTTAGAATTTATTTACTATATTTGTCATAATTTGTTGAAAAAATTCATAAGAAAAAATTTGATAGATATTTCAGAACCATCATAGAGGTGTGTGTGCAACTAGCATGGAAAAATAGGAATCTAAAATTTACAGTACTGAATTTAGTTCAAAAGGGAAAAATTGATAATTTTCTTCTTAAAGAAATCCGCCACATAAATATAGTTCCTGGTTTAATCCTACTAGAAATGAACTTACTCGCGGTTTTTACATTGTGTATATTTTAATTTGCATTGCAGAATCCAGATTATAATATTAGAACTTAAGAATGATGCAGAATTTTAGAAATAAAAATGCCCAGACCAAAGTCTGCTCAAAAGCCCACGATCGAACCTCCTTAAACAGCAGTAGTACCTAATCTCAAGTTGAGTAGCCTTGTAGTATATAGGTACGAAGTTTTAAATAAATCAATGCCTGATTCTAGAGAACATGCATGTACAACTTTTTGTTGAAGTATTACTACAAATTGACTTATTTGTAGGAATAACATTTAGTTTTTTTTTAAGTCTATTATTCATGGCTATGAAAATGAACTTTTAAAATAAGATGAGAAATCTTGAATATGATTTAAGACAGATGTTGAATCATTTTTCACAGTCTTACCTGTTAATTGCTTGTTTCAATGATTGCAATACACGATTTCCGATCAATGTGCATATTGTATATTTATATACTTTATTGTAATTGTATACCTATGATACAGAAACACGAGCTGATTAATTATAAAAATGATGGTAAACATCTTGGATCCTCCCACACATTTTGATCTCAATAGGTATAGTCACGAAGCGAATAGATTTAAATGTAATTCTACACTTACGAGAATTTCTACAGAAGTATAAATTAAAAGAATGTTTCAATAAAAGCCAGTTGAAAGAAAACAATAATATATCTTTAATAGCTCTTTATATCGTAAAAAGTTTTATTTGCACGGTCTTAAATTTTCTCACGATTTCTCATAATTACCGATCACAATTGTTTTATTTTCACACTGTAAGAAATGAATTTGAATTTTGATTAAGCATTTGCACACTTTAAAAAAAACTAATGGTAGCATTCAGGATGGATTTAATTTTGCGGAAAAATGATGAATCACGAACATGCTGAAATTAAAACCATCGTGATTAATGCAAATCTACAATATTTACTTAACACATGCATTTTAATATATAAGGAGTGTGGAATTTATAACAACAACACACAGACACGGGTTAAAAGGTTAAAAATGACGTTTTAGTTTGACGTAACAAACGTTGAAGGCCATGGAAGTGCAACGTAATAAGCGAAAATCAGATACGCTCATTTTGAACATAAGCTGTTGCATTGACTATTCCATTAACTGGAACCGAACGATTATATACATTAATTTTGAAATATAAATCACATTTGCAATGAAAAGATAAATGAGTTTAAAATGTAACTATAAGTAATGAATCATTATTATTTAAAAGATACAGCCTCGTAACTGCAAACGTGTTTGCAAACAAATGTTCATAACGCGTTATTAATTTGTGTGCACACATCGTTGCAGTTATGAGATTATATCTTTCAACAAATATTAGAATACTTTAAAGAGCGTAATTTTCTCTCTCAAATTCTTTTCTTTACACACAAGAAAAAATGAAAAAAGGCTGTCGGATAAGATTGTAAAGAATGCAGATTGGATCTAATTAGTTACATCTTCAGTGTTTAAAATGTTTTGTGGCGGGGAGGGAGGATTGGAATGTAAAACAACCGTTCTTACATATTCATCAACATGAATTGATATTGATCTATAATACTCAAATCTATTTATAGCTATAAAATTTTAGTGGGTATTAATCACAGAACATAAAGAAATAGATTCATTTTGACAGAGAATTAATATGCCATATAATTGTGTTTAAAGAGACACCATGACACAAATACGGGAAAAAACTTTTTAGAAATATATTTTTTACAAGGCCGATGCAAAGTTTGTTTGATTCTCGAAACAGAGATGGTATAAATTACTTTATGTTGCACATAAATATACATAAGGAAAAAATACAAATATCACTAGAAGAATTTGCAAAAAAGATGGGAGAACAAACACGCCACAAACTTGTCGATGACTAACAAGTTATGGACAAGTGCCCCATCTTTTGTTTTTAGTTTTTACTCGAATTCTATAATTTTCAATTGGTAGTACATAATGTTTCATTTGTACTGATAGTGTAAGATTTGTATATTTGTATTTTTTTAATGTCATATTCAAAGTATATATTTACATTTAAAATGTATTGTTTTTATTTGTATTCTTTATTTCTTATTTTTATTTATATATGATTGTACGATTTTTTAAAATTTGAATTCTATATTTTCCTGTGGTACATGTATTATATATCTCGGTAACCTTTGTCAAGCTCTAGGGTGTTCAATAAAAACTGGCCTCCTTCACCTATTTGTATGAATTTTGATAAATACCTATGCAAATAAAAAAAAAAATCGGTCCATAGAAATGGTGAATGGGAATATAACATAATTTGCTCCTTTCTGATGATACTTAACCCTCTCCCCTTCCCTTTGCTTTCTCCCAGAAAATGGAGTTTAGTTTTAGTGGGCAGATTTTACTGTTTCTTCCTCTCTTAAGTCATGCTGAAATAATTATTTTGTCCTTGTGATCATTATAATACGATTTGACAAAACCTACCACACCCAAACCAACTCTTTCTTACAATGCATATTGTTTCCCCTAACATGCATGCGAGAATTTTGTCTACACTCGATACCTTTCCGTCGTTCCCAAAACAAAACAGGCCGACTTCTTCGATGAAATCCTTGTAATGAAACAAAAAACTATCCTTGGATACAAATGTAAAATTTATGCATACAAAAAAGAAATGACAAAATATCCGCATAGAATGAAGAATTATACATACAACCAAAATAAAACATATAGAATACAAATAAAAAAGCTATACATTGTACAAATGATTTTTTTAATTGCAAACAGAAATTGTAGAATACAGGTAAAAAGTTATAATGTCAGATGAAAAATTATACATTTACAATGCTAATGAAAAAGAATTAAGAATATTTTAATTTTATTGAAAATAATACAATCAAAACATAAACCTTACGACAAAACTTCAGACAAATGATACAATACTGATATGAATTATCAGAATACAAAATGGAATATTATAAAAACGATGGGAAAAAACAACTCAAATAAGTGTTATACCATACAAAAGAAAAAAAATATTATACTAATGGAAGAAAAATCGAATATTGTCACTTTTGATTTGTCATTTGTGCTGTACCATGATAGGTTTGATTTTTCGTTTTTACCTGTCTTGGAAAATTGAACATTTTCATTCAGAATTTATGCTGGATGAAAATATGAAACTGTTAAATTCATTCAGTTATAATTGTTCATTAAAATGATTAACATACTTTGGTTTTTCTCAATACATGCTAAAAGACTTTATCATTATATTTTGGAAAAAAATGACGTGGAAAGAAATTCAAATTGTCAAAATTACTACTATAGTTTATATTTTTTTTTCTTGATATCAGTTTTAAGTGAAAAAAAAATGCATAAAATCAAACAGAAGAACGTTATACCATATTTTCCTTATCTAAAATTGCATAAATCACATCTTGATTAGGAATAAAATGTACAGTAGCAGGAGAAAATCTTGTATAGGAAGAACAAAAATACAACTGGTTAATAAAATTGTACAACAGCAAAGCGTTTATTTAAGTAAATAATAAAAAATGTCATCTTTAAAAATCATTTATTAAAAAAAAATCCCCAATTCCAAAAGTGGTTATTCTTAACACTGTAGCTTTCTGAATCTTGTGAAATGGCATTTGTTGTAATGAAGATTGATAAGACGACAGTGATCCCAAAAAGTCTCCACAGATCTGTTGGCAGATTCCTAATACTTGCCATGAAATATCTCTGAGGGGAAGAGGGACATTAACCCCATCATCACAGAGCAGCAGAGTCTGTAGATCTTGTAGAGATTGTTGTGATCTGACTGTGTTACCCAGTCTATGGTAATTCAGTATAAACAAAAAGTGTAACATCACTAGTGGTGGGATACGTAATACAGGTATTCCATTCATTTTACTGATCTTTTTTTCCGTCTCTAGTTCATTTATATAAGAGAAATCATTGTTTAACTTAACATCTTTCACCACAGCTCTCCTTAGTTTTTCACTCAAAGGCATCTCAGCTGTGTACTGTCTATACATATTTTCGTTTACATTATCATGATACATAATATATGGCTGTGAAATTCTCTCGTGTGCTTTCTGTAGATAACTGAGTGAATGTTCATACCTACAATCATTGTACAAATACATAGCAAGATACAGAATGTCTGAAACACAACCAAACTTGCATGACACTCTAAGAAACATTGATACCTTATTAAGTTTGTAAAAAATCTTATTGCGAAATTTATGTGGATCAATAATTTTATGAATTAGGAAGGCAATGCTCTGTAACACACTTGATGTCAAATATTGTAATGTAACTAACTGATACAGAGTTAGGTTTCTCATAATTATTTTCTTTATTTGATTCATATAAACTTGGAATTCCTCAACACTATTTATTTCTATGTTTTGACCAAGTTCTTCAAAAAAGCTAACATCTAAATCAGTGTTAGATATAATACTGTCTTCGTCTGTACAGACCCTCAATGTTCTGTCTAATATAGCCTTACTGAGATGAGGTCTCAGGGTTTGACTTAAAAGTATACACGGTATCCCCTTCTTGTACAAATCATACAACTGACTGAACAAAGAAACTTGTACAAATCCAGTAACTTTCACTCTAAACATGTTGTTTTGAGGAATAAAAAAGTTTGGACATTCTCCAATATGTACCCAGTATATCAATAACTGAAAGCATTTCCAGAAACAAGGCAACAAGTAACCAGGTGTCCATTTCAAGGCCTTTTCATTCTGAATTACCCAAAATACACATGTTTTAATAAAATATGAACAAAGGGGGGAGGCATCATTTTGAGAATTAATTACTTCTTTTAGAAAAACTTTGAAGAAACCATAGCACAAAAACTGACATTGATTCATTGAATACACAAGTTTTTGTTCTGCTTTCGAGAATGAGATTCTCCAATCTAGTTCATTTTCAGGTGTGCTGCCAGTTGGTACAACATGGAACCCTCCGCTAAATATATCAGATACGATATTATCAGACGGCCAGCCTTGCTGTCGACATCTCTGTATCCATGGCAGGGCTGATATTGGCCAGTGAGGAGAACAGAAACAAAAAGCCAGGTCTGCTTCTATACCTCGGTGACTGAATGTGGAACAAGGTCCATGATTGAAAAAATTGAAGTCATACCTAGACTTGAATTGTTGCAAATAATTATGACGAAATAATGCACTTGAAAGATAAACTTTACCATAAATAAATACATAGGACAATATGATTTTATTATCATTTGAGGGACTTCTCAGATTGAGTCTGGTAAATCCAGGTGGAACATCATCACACTCCATCAAGATCACAGTGTGTTGTGGGATACGGCAGAGAGTGATCTGAGAGATATCACAGATAACCTTGTGGTCTGGAGGCCATAACATATAATCTGCGTCTGACGTTAACAGCCTGAATCCCTCACGTCCACTTCCACTCATCATTCTGTCAAATCCCCTCATGATGTTTGCGGGTTTATCCACTTCCTCGCCAGTATCGTCTACTTCTCTCCTCATCCTCACTTCTGTAGGACTCCCTATTTCCTGACATAGACCCACATAAACCACCTCTGATAGACGAAGAATTGAATTCATTCCAAGATGTTATTGATTAATTTTAAAATCTAAAAAAAGGAAATGTTCCGTTATTTCCCATAAATTAAAAATATGAGAAAGAAAATGAGCTTTATAAATATCCAGTAATATAAAGCTCCTTCTTATTAGTTTTAAGGCATTTTGAATTGATGATACGTTTATTGTCTTTTGAGAAATTGCTGATTGATTTAAATTTAAATGTTTTCAAGATTATTTAAAACTTTTTAAATTCCTGATAAAATTTTAAAGCTAGTATTAAGTAGAATGAGAAAAAATATGCAACAAAACATTCTGTAACAAATCGATATTAATGACTACTTATAGATACTTAAAAACTGGAAAAATAATACCAAACGTATTTGAAATTCGACTTGTAAAATGGGTGGATTGATTGATTGATTGTATGTTTTTTAACTTAATATTTCACTCATATGGAGACGCCACCACTTGCCTGTGGATCGAAGGCTACAAATTTTGTCATATGCTCGGCACTCAGGGCCTTTGAGCAGTGAGGGATCCTTTTCGTGCCATCGCTTACTGCGACACGGGGCGTCTGTTTATACGGTCTTATCCGAAGGACCGATCTCCACGTCCCATAGTTGGAAAATAGGTGGATGATAATTGTATCATCAATTGAACAAATGAAGACTTTATAGGTGCGTTAGCCTAAAAATATTTTTTGAATGATCTGAAAAAAAAAATTGAACAAATCTAAGAGTGTTATGTTTTCTGTTCTTAGTTGCCCGTAACGATAGTCATCAAACTATGAATTTTGCATTCTTTGCATGCTTGTATTTGAAAGCTTGAATTCAGAAAAGGGTACATGTAGAAGCATATTTTGTGCACTGGCATCAAGTGCATAATTCGGATACCGTTTCTAATTACAATCTAAACTTAATAAATGGATCTATGTTAGAGCCAAATTACTAGTATTTATGCAAATCATACTAATTTAGTGCTGTTTGAGTTAAGTATAAAGGATCTGATTGCCTATAAAAGAGTGAGATGCTCTTTGATTTTTAAAACAGGGCTTGACCAATATCTTGACCAACAATCCCAGGCATTTCTGAATCTAGTGTCAACAATAAGACGCAAGTTTCAATTTTGTTTATGGTGGTCATGCTGTTATATATATCGTCAGTGAGTATACAAGTTCACGAATTATTTCTCTTTGAAATCAGTATTAAATGAACCAGAGTGCTTACTTAAATATGACGGTGTGAAAAAGTTGAGGCAAAAAGTTTCATTTAGACTGTGTGTTGTGCATGTATAAGATAAGATTAAAAATATAATAATAATTATTTTTTTTTTATTTTTCCATTTTTTAGCATTCTTGTATACTTAAGAACTTTATCGGAATTAAGCCTTTATAAATTTTATGGAAATATCTGATATAAAATACACATGAGTTATTGTATTCCTTTATAACTACGTTAAGATTTTGGCTTTTTATATGAATGCCAGAACCATTAGCTATTTATGAATGAGAGAACTTTAAATCACAAATAAATCTTTCAATGTAACCTCCACTTTTAACAAGTCTAATACATGCAGAATCTTGGCAAACAATTTATATCATGACAGTGTTTGACAATGCATACATATGTCAAATAACTTAGATGACTGTTTAAATGACTTAATTATTTCGGGTTTAACATTGATCACAGAGCAGATAATTCTAGTTTGCTGTAGATTTTGTATATTTCTGTATACTCTAATATATTTTGGTAATAATGTATTTAGGCATCATGTATATATGGGCTTCCGCGCTTTATCTTTTCGAGTCCTGTTCTTGATGATGTGAAAGATAAATACATTTTTTTAAAAAAGTTTTTTCCCTTAGTTTTGTTATGGGATCTCAAACTCCACAGCATTTTCGATACAAATGATATACATGTAGCTATTTTATTTAATTTATTAACATTGTTTCCAGGTAAAGTATACGGCCTGGTATTTTTTTTTCAGGATTGCACATTATAGGCTTAACTATGCTCGATAAAATTAAATATGAATCAATATTTAAATTAAATTATCAACATTTCATTATATCAAGTAATATTAATGAAAAAGTCAAACCTTATTCCTCGAAAATGGCATTAAAATCGGCCATCCCATGTGCCTGTTCTTTCAGGTTGTAGCGCAATTACTTGTACTCTATCGGACATGGGTCGAATATTTTAAAGAAATGATCCAAAAATAATTACAGTTAATTTCTGTTTATCTTACAGAAAGCCCCACAACTGTACTTTCGGTTTGAAATATCAATACGCATGTAATTCGAGATCTCAAATTATGAATCAAGGGGGCGAATTAGTAATCAGTAAGATCGGATTGTGTAATTTGAGATCTCGAATTATAAATCGAGGGAACTATTTAGTAATCTGTGGGATTGGATAGTCTAATTCGAGATCTCATTTTTTACTTTTTTGAAAAATTGATGTCTCCCTTCATGGCTTTTGTAGCAATCTAATTAAAATTAAATCTTCCATCCACTGCCAATTTTTTTTTATATGTTGCGATAGCGTAAACAGAGGCTTTAGTCAGATTGCCATATAGGCTATTTGTTTTAGTTCAGTAATTTTACCATGATGGTTTACTACAAGGTTGTTGAATTACCAGTCCTGATACATTGACTTAGCAATATCATTTAACTACTTGAATCACATAATAAATACAATTTTAATTTTAAAAGGAAAATTAAATAAATGAAGTAATTTTAACATTCTTAATTTTATTTATAAATGTAAATTCATATACACAATGACATGTATCTGTTTCAAGATATTTAAATCTTTTACAGGAAAGAAGCTAATTACTTGTACTTGACAGCAAATAATAATGTCTTGGACAAGTCAAAGAATTTCCTCCAGTCTTACAGAGAAATGACAGCTGATAAAAGAATGGTGGACCCAAAGTAAAAGTGCTCTTCAACATTTTGTTGAAGATTTCAATCTGATTTGGAATTCATCTTGCAATATTTCTGGATTTGTATATTTGGATATAAACGTCACATTTTCAACTTATTGACTAAACAGTTTTGTGTTAATTATTGCCAGTGCTATCTATTATTATTATTTCCCTCCAAGATAACATGTCAAGCTCTGTTATACCAGAAAAATCTTGTAATGAAATCATTTAGTTTTTTTTTTTTGTTAAATTAAATCCATGAAAGTGAAGAGAATGGATTTTTTTGTTTAACAAAAAGATTGTATACATGTTTTGCTAGGGGTTTGTAAGAAGCAGACCAGAATTCTTTGCTTGCAAATTTTGTCGTTTGCCATTTTTATCACGTCAACTATTAGATGATTTATCCATGATTGAAACATTTCAAAATTGATATTTACTTACAATTTAAAGCAGAAATCTATACTGATATGACCTCGATCCCCTTAAGAACAAGAGTGTCAAGGTCAATTTTTAATACAAAAATGTTCTTTCATCTTTATGGCCCAAATCGTACATACAATATCATAAAATATACAAAAAGTGTCGAGAATGTGTCCAGAATGTGAAATAACAAACAACAAACATGTATATAGCCAAAAACTTAAAAATGTTGTTGCTTAGCAACCACTTAAAGGTCATTAAACAGATATTTGAACTAAAATGGAGCATGGATATTGCAGTTCTGATCGCTTCTTGAGAGTATATTCAGAATTTTACATTTCAGCATCCATTGTGTAAAATTATGGCAAGAATATTGAAAAGTGTTAAAAAAAATGATGAAACTTTTGCACTTATTTGACCTTTGACCTCCTAAAATAGTTCTAATGAGATCAATCTTTAAGACAATTTATCTGCTGTTCGTCCCTTGTACTTTTATGACCTCACATCTAACTTTTATATGTGCTAGGATGCTTAAATGTGTCTAGGATGAGTAATAATAAAACGAAAATTCTTGCCCGAAAATTAAAATATTCTGGGTTGCTAAGCAACCACTTTTAAGTAGTTATATGCAGAATTGAAAAAAAAGTTTATATGTTTTATGTAGTACAGTATCATGCTCTTTTGTGAGTATATCCAAAATTTCCTATTTCAACATACATCATTGTAAATAATTAGCTTGAAGATTAAAAAGTATCAAAAAACCCATAAAATTTTGCATTTAATTGACCTTTGACCTCCATTTTTACTAATAAGGTCAGTTTTGAGCATTTGAATAGTCATAAAATATCATCTGTAAGACATTCCCTACAAAATTGTATGCAATATACCTAGCTTTGTCCTTAAATAAAAAAGTTGGAAATAATTTAATAATGTCATATCAAAAAGTCTCCAAAATCACCTTAATTGCAGGTATAGACTTTCAAGAGATATTAACATTAAAAAAGTATACAATTGTTCGAAGTTTGATAGGTACATGTACACTTTTTTACAGCCGTATATTGTGCATTTATGAATACATCTATGCCTGGTCACTACTTGGTATTAACAATATTAATTCGAATTTGGAAACACCAAATTGACCCTGTAGTCACCAATGATGTGTTGATGTACGCTCTCCATCCCCCATTTGTATATTTTCGTTTAAGGTCATTGGCAACGCAAGGTTTCCGGAGAAAAAAAGGTTTATACGTAGGTTTTCTCATTTATGAAAAAAAAATTATTGAGAGTGATCACCCGTATGGAATTCTCTAAGCGCTGAAAACAAATAAAGCATATGTTACCAGACTGAGAGGTAAACAAAGCACGTGTGTTTTTTTTATCGGATATATTCAACTCTACACACCCCTCCTTATGTGTTCGGAACCTTTTCTTTTTCAGTGTTCTGCAAATTATAAAACCCGATGAGTTCAGAGTAGCTCTGGCAGTGGCTCTTGCGAGAGTTAGCGAGACTTTAGCGAAATAGAGTAAATTATTCACGGAAATGTGGCTAGGAAGTGACTAGCACGTGGAGACAAAGTAAACAGAAAAGTTATGTTGCGTTTTGGTTTTCACCATCCTATAATATCATTCTGTAGAAATGTACTTCAATAGATCTCCTGAATTCATTCAAGTTTAAATTATGAGTATTCTCTATGATACAATTTTCTGCTGTCATGAATTAAAATTTCTTTTTGGACAAATATTTTGCATTGGAACCGGGACTATATTTTTTGGCGTCAGATTAGCAAATGAGGCACCATTGTGAGTTTAACTGAAAAATCAGCTGAATGAGAATTGCATCATGGGCTACTACGAATACTACAGGGATTTTACGCTTGTAAATTCCTTTATTGTACTATCGGTGAATACAATTGTCAGGTAGATTCCCTGGCAAACACACGTGATCACGAGTACAGTAAAAACTAGTTTTAAAAATGTTTTGTCCATTTAAATGCATACGAGAAACTGCTCGTTTTCCTTACCCTTGAAGTGCTGGTGTTCTGAACTTGACACTAACTACAGTGTACGTATGCATTTTATAAAACATATTTTTCTCTAGTTCACAACAAATTAAAAACGCCCGTGAGCCCCGTAATATCTTTCATAGTTTCTAATGTTTGCATTTTGTTCATAAGAATATATTTTTTTGCACTTCATTGACATGATCATAGATTGACCTGAACCAAGTGTTCGAAGTAACATGTAAACATGTATTTTGCGTAATGTATTCAATCAACAACTGCATGGTCAGTTGCTCGTGGTAAGATCCTCTGTGCGTATTAATTGCAATAGCCACATAAGGCAAACAAAGGTTTGTCAGTGCAAATGATATTACACATTTTTTTACCAGTGTATCGGTCGCTATTGAGCTGTAATGTTTGCAGTAAACTATGATAAGATGTATTAATTGTTATCCCCCCCTTTAGCCACTCATTTCTGTTGAAAATCATGAAAATCTTTCAGAAAGGTCTGGAAACACATTTTTCACAGAACATATTTTCAGAAGAAACAGACTATAGTAATTTCCTGTTTACTGCCAATTTTATTTATAAAACCGGTTCTACCCTGTAACCTTTGAATAGGGAAACCTAAACCACGTGTCTTGAATTTAAATCACAATAACATTAGTAGGGGTGCTACAGTAATAAAAGAAAAGCAGCGATGGGTTTGTTTACATTGTGCTGAGGGAACAGACAGTCAACATGTTGTCATTTGGAATATGCATATGACTGCTGGGAAGTGCAAAGATGTGAAATAATAGTGCTGAAAGTGGTGATAGCTAGGTAGACCAGATGAGAACGATTCTATAGGTTATGTGAATGAGGCGCCATTAAATGTTACTAATAAATCCTTAAAAAATAACAGTTCCCTTCCAATAAAGTAAATTATAGAATAGAAACAAACAACCAGTTCCATTGATCATTATGAATATTGACATTATGTTTAGGGAAGTAACTCAAAGTTAAAGAACAGTGCAGGTATTTCTGTGTTTTGTTTCAATATTTGCATTTGCAGCCAAAGTATATGTACGTCATCGGAAATAAGGTTTCGACAATGTATATTATGTATAAACCTTATGAAATAAATGGGTTTTGGAAAAAAACGTTTGGTTAAAAATAATATAGGCCCATTTTATCAACATTTTACATAGGAAATGCATTGAAAATTGTAAAAACATTGATTTGACAAAATTTATAAAGGAAGGCTGGCTTGATGGGTAAAAAGGACCTGAATTGAACCTGTTTGGTACCATTAAACCTGTTCAAAAAATCTTGAAAAATCCTACACGAAAGCCGGAAACGTTGCCAATGTCCTTAAACATCACCCCAACCCCTGGGAGTTTGTTTTGAGGTTTGCACATTTTATTTTATTTTGCTACGGGCCTGTATTGAAATTCATTGATGTTTGATCATTGAGTTTGTTTCTGTCAGTTTTATTCTTTGGAAAAGAATACATTTGTTAGTTGATTTCTGTATTAGAAATTACTTGATTCCCAACCGAAGGTATTTATATATATTCCACATGGGATCTTAAAAACTGAGGTTCCGTGTCAAGGCAAGCGTTGCATGATAAAGATCCACTGCTCAATGGCTTTGAGTGGCAGGTAGAGTTCAGATTTGAAGTCATTAGTCGGTGCATGGTAACCTCTTTTTATGAGTGAAAAAATGTCGAATGGAAAGTAAAGCGACATACAAACAAACAATCAATCAATCAATCCGTCATTAAGTTACTTATGTAGGACTTCCTCTTTTATCGAACAGTCCGACAAATGTTACTTTGATTGTCGAGGAATGTGATACATTCCAACGTATAAAAGTAGAAAAATCTAAAATCAGATCACATGACTTAAATGGTCACTTTATCAGGATAATTATGATTAACATTACGTAATAAATGATCAGATGTTATTGGATCATTTAATACATGCAATATTTGACAAGCTCTTGCAAGCATTTAGATCGTAATAAGCAATACTTTTATTGTTTATCAAACTACTAAAGTGCATTTCCAACTCTATACTTAACAATTTCTCAAATGCATTATAAAATCAAAATTTTATTATACACTCTCAGGTTAAACTCTAATACAAATATATTTTTTATGAAATTCAGTTGTTAATATAGTTTGCTTAACGATTTTAAAATTTGAAAATCATTTAGTTTAAATGGAATATATAGTATATATCAAGTTGGTTAGCTAAACTATAACAAACATTTCCCCCAAAAGACCCTAAACCAGAAAATGTACATTTGAATAATTTCTTAATATATTACTCTACCTCATTACATTTATATAAATCTGGTTAAATATTCTCTTTATACATAAAATGGTAAATATACTCGTAAATAGACACTTTTCTTTTAATATTTTCTTAAGTTTTAAATTTCTCGTACTTTCTGTTTTAAATTTCCAATTTCAATCTTAGTCTAAAATTGAACAGGTAGTCTGAAAGAAATAAAACTGGATATTTCTGCATAAAAAGTATATTGTCTAAAAAGTATGTTAATGTACAAATAATATCGCGTATAACAGCTATTTAAGACCTCGGAACATTAACTGGTGAAATCGGAAATATAAGCTTACGTCATTTCTATCTGTTACAATCAAAACATTCAGTGATAGACAACGTAATGGGCGGGTACAATTCGATGCGGACGTGTGGAAATCATCGGATTGAAATTGCAGATGGAAAATCATTTTCAATCCGCCTGAGCAGTTTTCAAAGCAAAGAGTGAATGTATGATCCAAAAATCAACTATATTTCAGCTCCCAAATACATAGTTTGAAGTTCACATTAATATGAGTTTTAGCTTATGATTTTAAAAACGCGAAAGATCATACAAGACAAAGATTATTTTTCAGGAGATAATTGATTCTAGGAGGGGGGAGTGGGGGGTTTAAAAATTTGTCGAGTCAGGTCATGGCTTAACATGACAATATATTTTATTTCTAGGATTAGAAGAGTGCATGAGTTTTATACGTATTCTCACTGAAAACTGTTGGACAACTTTATTTAAAAATCGTTCAACCCCCCCACACCAACACAAAGATATGCATATATTTACCAAACAGAAATGAAATTTTTGTCCCTTAAATATTTATTCGTTTAAAACACTTGACACAAAAAAATCAAACTGTACAAAAATTGAAATTATTTGTCTTCTGGGTCAATCAGTAATAATGTGCCTTCTAGCGTCGCTTAGGTGGATTGAAAATGAAATTCAATCCGATGTTTTCCAAACGTCCGCGTCGAATTGTACCCGCCCATTTCATTGTCTATCAATTAATGTTTTGATTGTAACAGATAGAAATGACGTAAGCTGTATATTTCCAATTTTGCCAGTTAATGTTCCACGGTCTCAACTCCTTGGCGTCCGTAATAAGTCATGATTGCATAATTATCTATTACTTTTTACAATGTGTCTACCAGTCATCTTTTAAAATTCAAAACTTTCTTTTCATCATTTCAAATCTGTATTCTTCAAAGTAAGAAAATGTGTATTTCTGACAGAAAATCATTTCCTTTACCTGTTTTAAAGTTAAAACAAATTCCGTGAATGTCCCAACTTGGGTAGTTTGACTTAACAATGTGCTTTGATTTAACATTGATGAAGTTTTGTATAGACAAAGTTCAATAGAAGAAAAGAAAAAATAATTTTGTATACAAAAGTCAAAACATATCAAGAATTGAAATCAATCAGCGTGATCCAAAATGCACAGAAAGAGACAAAGAATAACGTACAAAAACGTAGTTTGTGAAAATATGACTTTTTTCCCAAATGTGAATCTTTCCCATATGATAATCCAAAAAAAGGCTTTTTTTTAATATAAAGTACAATAGTTTCTAATTCCTCTTTGTCATGTCTCCTTTAACATGTGTATATCTTTATTAACATTTTGTAAGTACATTTAGTACTCTAATTTCCTTTTACTCTCCTTGACAGGGCCCTTTCCGACTGTGTCAGTTTGTAAGTAAATTGTCTTTTATACAATTAAGAAAAAAACAATTTAAAAATGCTTATTTATAGAAAAGAAAAATCTAACTTATTAAATCAGGACCTGCTATTCACATGAATACAAAAAAAACCAAAAACAAACAAACAAATAAACAAACAAACAAACAAACAAACAAAAAACCCCAGAAATACACCGATAAATATTCTGCAGATAACAGCGATGATTGCAACTTGTGAAGTCTTACCCCCTCCTCTAAATTACCTAAAGTATTGTTATCTCGTGTTGAGTATATCAGTTCAACTTTTTTTTCTTATAGCAGTTCCTTTAGTTTGTAAAATTGTAACAGTATACACTTATTTAATGGCTACGATATAAACAGTCAAACTATTGTCCCGAGGTAGTGGGGAAGACCTGGGAAACAGTTTCCCAGGTCTTCCCTACTACCAAGGGACAATAGTTTGACTGTTTCTCCGACTAGTCATGAAATAAGTGTTTTAATACCTATCCTACTACATGTATATAATTAACTAAAGGTTTCACTGTATTATCAAAGGCAAATGTCTTATTTTGAAGGACTAATTTCAATCATTGAGAACTAATTCCTGTGTAAATGAAGAAAATGAGGGTGTTTTTCTATCCAGAATTCTATTGCTTCTTTTCCAAGTTTTATTGGAAAGTTAATATAGAAACTATAAACATCAAACTTAACTACTTTATTATAATCCTTTACGATGTCTGGTAAATAATTCACAAAGTCATCAAAATCGTCTCTAATAAAATTCCAATAAAACTTGGTACCAGTTTATAACAACCAAAAGCGTATGGCAGGGAAAAAAAGGCCCCTCCCTGAACCATGGAGTCTTGATTTGTACAAACCTGAATTTACAATTCTTAAAAATGTTTCCATATAATCATGCTCTTGTTATTCTTGAAAAACTAGAAGTGTGTTCATAGGACACGAATGTCCCGCCGAATGTATATGAAAATATGTATTGGTATTTGAATCAAGTTTAACACATGTTTCAGAAAAGTGATATCAAGGTCAAAGAAAAGATCAAGTTAAAAATGTTGAAACAGTTGCATAGCTCTAATCAATATCTATCAGAATGAAGTTTGAAAATGAAACTACACATGTATCTTGAATAGTTTCTTTGAATCTGAGCATTGAACGGAGCTAAATCTAAAGCGCGACGGAAGGACAGACGGAAGGACGGAGAGATGAAGACGAACATAACAAATAGTATATGTATCAAAGTAATGTGACTTTTAAAATGACTTAATTTGGTTGTAACATTCGTCACAGAGCAGCTACTTCTCGTTTACTTTAGATTTTTAATATTTTTGGTTTTAACACCAGCCATGTACACATTTCAATTTTAAACAAGTTACAAAATGTAAGATTGAGAGTATACAAAGATATTTAATAGGGATATCTGTTCTTGATTAACTGATATAGAAAATGACGAATGTCGACCGTCTGACCCCCTAGCTTATTGTATTACTTTGCACAGTATTTACATCAATGTATTTCCGCACTCATTTCTCGCTTTTCGAATCTGTTCGTCAATATATCAAATAATGATGTGAAAGATATATAAATGCTTATTTTGAATTAATTATTCACCTTGAGTTTGTTGGGTCCAAAATTAAGTATACATAAGTATATATTTGTGTGCTTTCTCAAAGAATGCTCAATACAACGATTAAGCTATCTTATTTAGTTTATTAAGATCGTTTCAGGTAAATTGTTAATAGAATCTATTTCATACATGTATTAAGATATTTTACTCGAAAAAGACGTTAAGCTCCATCATAAGCGTGATAACTTTAACTTCTCCACCGTTAAATTCCCTTACCTTCATAACCTGCATACAGAGTTTACATATCACAGTTGATAAGATATGCAAGAGCATGCTCAACGTATGACCAATTTCTAAAACGAAGTAAATTATTGACAAACAAGTTGATGAATATCAGCAGTCTCATATAAAGTCATCATTTTTCAAGTTGTATGATCGATACAATAACGTAACTTTGTCAGCAAATACAATTTATCATTGAGTCAAATGATGGCTGAGGTTTTTCATACTAATTGTTGATCAATTATTTATACACTGAATTGACGACGGTTTTTCGTTACTTCCAGATCATGACAAAAAACACACCACGGGGGTGAGACCGGTTGGCAGGGGATGCTCACTCCCCCCACGTCACCTGATCCAACCTCTGATGTTTTGGAGGTCCGTGTTTGCTCTGCTCATATTTTGTATTTTTTTATTGACTTTTGATCTATACTGTGAATACAAAACAGCAAACTTCAAAGAAAAACAACGCTACTGTGTCACAACAATGATATAATATTTTAAAAGAAAATTGATTCTAAATGCCTTCCGTTGATTAAGAAAAAAAAACCAGAGAAACAGAACCCATTTAGATAAAGCAATTAATTTTTAATTCCTTTTTTTTTTTTGGAACAGACAGCACAAACTATTTCTCTCCCCTCCACATACGATGGACATTTCAATGAACCACATCGACTTTCTACCAAATATAATATGTAGCCATCCTGATTAGAATGGCCACCGGGCAGGGTGTCCGGATTCTTGTCTACATATGTGTATGTTTTGCCCGCTGCATGACAATAATATCCAGCCATTAAATAGCCCTGGTACTCGAGTTTCCAACCTTTGTGACACGTTTTCCTTGCTGAAACAAACTATTACATTTATTGATAATTTTACGATTTGCATATTCGAATTATATACATGAAGCTTCTGAAATTGAACACACCACTTAAAACTTAAAACATTAAGCCATTCTTAAATGAATACTCAAACTAATATCAACCAATAACAGCGTGTCACCTTGTTAAATGGAAAGTTTTAAGGATTGACATGTTTTACATGAATAAAAATTTTCTTTATGTTCCTTAGTTCTCCTGCCAAACGACTGAGCTTGTTTTTTGGTAAACAGGCAAAAATAAATAACATCATGCTGAAGTGAAATATGTCATTTATTAAAGTAAATGACGGAAAAGTAAAACACAGCTAACAAAATGGGGGTCAGAAAAAGGAGGACTCAAATATAGACTATTACACATCTTTGTCAAAATATTACACAATCTGACCCCCAGCACCATAATGACATTGTAACATGATGTACATAGGCAAAAGGGGGGTCAACCAGACTAGAATAATAATCCAAACCCTGTAATCTTTCACAAGGTACAATATACATGCATTTTAAGTTGACCCCCTTATAAACATCATAAGTTTGGAAGACATATACAAAATGCTCTAAACTGCTGCCTGTCATCAAAAAAGGTGGGAAAACAAAATAACAAACAGCCAATAACAATACAATCGCGCAGGCATTAAATTGAACACAACTATGTTTCTTTCACCGCCGAGGAAAAACCATATATAAGAAGCAACACTGCTTTATGTTGAAAAATCATATGGAAAACTGCAGACCGAAGCAAAATTGCGAGGTACACAAAATAAATGTCGGACTCATTCTCAGTAACCTAATACATGGATTTGCCATTTATTACAATGTACAAAAAGTTTACTTGTTCAGTTAGACCGTGCGGTAGAAAATAAGTACTATAAATCTCTTTTAAACCCATTCAAATACTATCAAAAAAGATAGGTAAAACATAGAGACAAAGATGTCAACCTGAAAGAAATAACAAGCATTGGTGGCAGATGGGGTGGATGGTGGGTTCGAAAAATTCAGCAGTTCAATAAACCATGTTTTTTTTCTTTTGGTAAACGGTTCAATAATGATCACGTGATGGATAAGAGCTTTGCTGATTGGTTGAACCCATATTTAGATGTAGGAAAAGGGGTAAAATTAGTTCAATAAAAGAACCGAAAAGCTGCTTAGAATAAAGCTATGTACAATATAGACACTGTTATATAATAACATAATAAAACAAGAACATGTCACATATATGAAATTATTTGCAATAATTACTATTTTATGTTCCTTAGTTCTCCTGCCAAACGACTGAGCTTGTTTTTTGATAAACAGGCAAAAACAAATAACATCATTCTGAAGTGAAATATGTCATTTATTAAAGTAAATGACGGAAAAGTAAAACACAGTTAACAAAATGGGGGTCAGAAAAAGGAGGACTCAAATATAGAGTATTACACATCTTAGTCAAAATATTACACAGTCTGACCCCCAGCACCATAATGACATTGTAACATGATGTACATAGGCAAAAGGGGGGTCAACCAGACTAGAATAATAATTCAAACCCTGTAATCTTTCACAAGGTACAATATACATGCATTTTAAGTTGACCCCCTTATAAACATCATAAGTTTGGAAGACATATACAAAATGCTCTAAACTGCTGCCTGTCATCAAAAAAGGTGGGAAAACAAAATAACAAACAGCCAATAACAATACAATCGCGCAGGCATTAAATTGAACACAACTATGTTTCTCTCACCGCCGAGGAAAAACCATATATAAAAAGCCACACTGCTTTATGCTGAAAAATCATATGGAAACCTGCAGACATAAGCAAAATTGCGAGGTACACAAAATAAATGTCGGACTCATTCTCAGTAACCTAATACATGGATTTGCCATTTATTACAATGTACAAAAAGTTTACTTGTTCAGTAAGAACCTGCGGTAGAAATAAGTACTATAAATCTCTTTTAAACCCATTCAAACACTATCAAAAAGGATTGGTAAAACATAACAACAAAAATATCAACCTCAAAGAAATTACAAGCATTGGTGGCAGAAGGGGTGGATGGTGGGTTCGAAAAATTCAGCAGTTCAATAAACCATGCTTTCTCGTTTGGTAAACGGATCAATAATGATCACGTGGAAAAGGGTAAAATTAGTTCAAAAAAGGAACCGAATAGCTACTTAGTATAAAACTAAGTCCAATACAGACACTGTTTTATAATAACATAATAAAACAAGAACATGTCACATAAATGAAATTATTTGCAATAATTACTATTTTATGTTCCTTAGTTCTCCTGCCAAACGACTGAGCTTGTTTTTTGATAAACAGGCAAAAACAAATAACATCATGCTGAAGTGAAATATGTCATTTATTAAAGTAAATGACGGAAAAGTAAAACACATTTAACAAATTGGGGGTCAGAAAAAGGAGGACTCAAATATAGAGTATTACACATCTTAGTCAAAATATTACACAATCTGACCCCCAGCACCATAATGACATTGTAACATGATGTACATAGGCAAAAGGGGGGTCAACCAGACTAGAATAATAATTCCAACCCTGTAATCTTTCACAAGGTACAATATACATGCATTTTAAGTTGACCCCCTTATAAACATCATAAGTTTGGAAGACATATACAAAATGCTCTAAACTGCTGCCTGTCATCAAAAAAGGTGGGAAAACAAAATAACAAACAGCCACAATCCAATCAGAGATTGGATCCACCCACCCAAAGGCGTCTTGGCAGGAGACGCAAAATTCCTCAACAGGATGATTAATACAAAAGCATTAAAACATCTTTAAAAAAAATTTGACATATACTCAGTTCAAAAGACAATACAATAGTTATTGTGAACAAGAAAAAGAAACATCCAATAAGACTGTGTGAAAACATTACAAAGGACAAAACATGAAATAATTTTGAAAAGTATACAAAACACCTGTCTGTAGTAAATATTAACCAGACAGCAAAATGGGAATTTATAATCATGAACACTGACCTTGTCGACTGCAAACAACTTCTGACCAGTCAACAAAGTTGTTAAACTTACACCATTCTGCATCAAAATGTGCCTCTTGACTGCAGACAACTTCTGACCAGTCAACAAAGGTATCAAACAAACACCATGTCGCAGTCAACAAAGTTGTTAAACTTACACCATTCTGCATCAAAATGTGCCTCTTGACTGCAGACAACTTCTGACCAGTCAACAAAGGCATCAAATAAACACCATGCAGCATTAAAGTGCCTCTTAACTGCAGGCAACTTTTGTTCAGTCAACAAAGTTGCTAAACATACACCATGCTGCATAAAAATATGCCTCGTGACTGCAGACAGTTAACTTCTGAAGCAGTCAACAAAGGTGTCAAACATACACCATGCTGCATAAAATGTGTCTCATGACTGCAGACAACTTCTGACCAGTCAACCGAGATGTCAAACTTACATCATGTTGCAAAAAAAATGTTCCTCTTAACTGCAGACAACTTCTGACCACTCGAGAGGAAAAACAGATTACCAAACTGAGGGTTTGAATTTGTGAGGATAGGTATAAGGAACCAACAGACTTCTGGCTTGGTCCCTGCTACACAAGGTGTTTTCAGCCTATTGCATAATTTAAATTTATAAATATTGTATCCTATCCAAACTGGTCTTTTCTTATGGTTAAAAGTTTTGTAAACACATATCAAACACTAGTAGGTAATATGTTATTTCCTGGATAGAATGAACAGCAAACTGTGAATTACAATAACTTATTTCTAATATAGAGAGACATTGCTAGTTTTCTCTGAAAACATGAAAAATGAAATAGATCTGCTTGAAAGAAAGGAAAAGCTGTAATGTAGCTAATAAGCGGAATCTGACAATACAGATAATGTCATACATATGGTATAACGCTTATCTGACATACTATTGGTAACTGATGTCAGCAAGAGACATTTCAAATAAATTAATAAATATTGTGTATATTTAAAGTAATGAAACTGCCTCAACACGTATGGCCCCGTGCTCAGTGACATATAACATATACAAAGTGGTATAAATTCCTTAACACGTATGGTCCCGTGTTTAGACAATCTTCCATTTACAACATGTGACCCACTAAACACGTATGGTCCCGTGTTTAGTGAAACATTCCATGCACAATGTACTTTCTAAACCAGTATGGTCCCGTGTTTAGTGAAACATTCCATATACATGATGATCTAACTATCAAACACATATGGTCCTGTGTTTAGCCAATATCTATTACAACATGATGTAACCTACTAAATATGTATATGGTCCTGTGTTTAGTAAAACATTTCATGTACAAAACATGTACTTTCCAAACACGTATGGTCCCGTGTTTAGAGAAATATTCCATATACCAAGTGATGCAACTTTCTTAACATGTTGGTCCCATGTTTAGTGAAACAACATTGCATACAACAATCGTATGCATAAGCTTAAATGCATCATCAATAGAAATTGCAGGGTTAATAAGCATGTATTTTATCCTGCATGACAGTAAATCCTCATTGGGATACCATTATGCTACAGTAATTTGCATTTGTCAAACGTATGGTCCCGCTTGACGACTACTAAGCTCTACAGAGACTGATTATAGAGATGATTCATGAACTGTGTTCACCCTTTGTTTCATATTTTGTAGAACAACTATTATAGGAGATATGATTTCAACAAAATGTGTATCTTTTAAAGAGCCTGTAATTTTACCATTTTCTTTCTTTTTCCATCTAAAAAAAAAAAAAAAATATATATATATATATATATATATATATAAAGCACTAAAATGACCAACGACACGAACAATAAAAATTGTCAAATTTTCGGGACGCCCTGTCCCTTCCTCAGGACAAAGAAAAAAGTTAAAAAGTCATGAGAACAAAGAAAAAGAGAAACAAAAAACAACTAGCACTACTACTAAACTACTAAACACTATATATTTACATACTTAGTTACATGATTTGGAAATTTTTAAGAACACTATTAAAAAAAAG
>PRKT01000316.1:44125-58569 GCA_003671525.1 Saccostrea glomerata
CTGTGCTTACAAAGAAGACATCTTCTGTCAGAGCAAGTTTTAAAGCCCCCGTTAGGTAATGGGTTGTCCAGTCTGGTTCTTACTACCATGTCCTTTAGGTTTCTAGGGCGTCTGTATGCAGCCAATGGGGGTTCCTCAAAGACCTCTGCCATTCTTTTGTTTGAATGGAGAATTGGTAGGTTCTTTTGAAGGATACCGCTTAGGTTCTTTAGGACAGGATGGTATGTGGTTACCAGAGGGACCCTACCGCTATTGTCTTTCTCCTTGTAGCGTAATAGGTTTTGCCTGTCATGTCCTGCCATCTCATCAATAGCTGTTTGTACGTTGCGGGCATTGTAGCCTCTTTTGCATAGGTGGGACTTAAGAAGACCACTTTGCTCCTGATATAAGCCAGGGGACGAACAGATGCGTCGAATTCTGGTGGCTAGACCCTTAGGCACTCCCTTAAAAGTGTGGGGGGGATGACAGCTAGTGGGCATAAGATATAGGTGGGAGTCTGTGGGTTTGGTGTGGAGACTGAATTCGATTTCACCATCAATCAGGGTAGATGTCGTATCTAGAAATACGTTTTTCGAATTAGATACGTCTACTGTAAATTTGATCGACTGATGAAAGGTGTTGGCAAACTTAAAAGTAGTCTTATCATTTTGGCATTTGTAATTCCTTTTAAATATGTCTATTAAAGATAACCCAACATTTAAACTTCTAAAGAAAGAACACCAAAAATCAATAAAAACTGAACACCGGGTCTCCAATTTACAGACCTACTTAGAGTGTGACATTATACCGAAAGGCTTTCAGATAAATGTTACACCTAACATAGGGCCAATTTCCAAACGCTTTCAGGAACGCTGGGACGTTATTACAAGGAGATGTTCTAAACAATTGATGTCACTCTGTCTTTCTTGGGATATCCACAAGTTAAGACAATTAAAGAGTGAGATCAAGTCCTTAGAATCATCCCTCAACGATATCATGTCCCAGGCCGATCTTGATGAAGCCCATAATATCATAGACACCTATCATATGGCCCTAACAAATAAAGTCAACAAGACTCAAAAAAAGAAATTTCTCCGCGACAGTGTTCCACAGTCTAGGAACAACTGGTCAGAGGTCAGAGTTAGCAAAACACGCAAACCCCGCTCGAGACGCTTCAAACGCATTAAGACAATCGCGAGGGACGGACCCATACAAACTCCTGGCGTATGCCCAGTGCTCAATACATCTAGTGCTCCTCTCTCCGAATCGGAGACCTCACTTCTTTCCAAGGGGCTAAATTTCTGCCCCACGCCACATGAGGTCGACGAAAAACAAGTCAGAGAGGACACCCGAGCATTCTTCCGGAGACTTCGTTTGAAGGAGCACTTCTCTAGAAAAGACTCCGAAGTAAATTCATACGACTCTTCCAAGCCAGATTTACACGATCTAGAGGAACACAAACTGTATAAGCCCAAGAGTGACTGGGAACCTGCACCGGGCAAGTGCGGCGCACTTGAGTCGTATATTGACGCCGCGAGAATATGTCTATATATATGCAGCATAAATTATTCTCATTATAGCATTATTTTACCAAGAAAGAGAGCAAACATGCATTATTATACATTTTAAATATATATTTAAATATGTATTGCAAATAAATTGCTAACTTATAAATTATAAACTTGTGCATTGATTGATTCTGGAGAACATGATAATGCCAAATATGCATGTTATTCAAAACACACTTCTGCACACTTTATTTTAGATACCTATGGTTCTGGATTCACTTCAGAAAAAGTGCATATAGTCATGCCTGAGACAACCAAAACCATTTGTCTATAGACCAGCACAAGTCAACAAATTACATGTGTATATGGTCCTACACAAGTCAACAGAAATGTATGTCATTATGCAGTTCCAAGCAGGTACTGCAAGACTTATAAATACATCACATGTGCATATGGTCCTGCACAAATCAAGAAAACATGAGTGCATATGGTCCTGCAAAAGTCAGCAAAACAGATCACATGTGTATATGGTCCTACACAATCAACAACAATGTATGTCATTATTCACTACCATGCAGGTCCTGCCCAAATCAACAAACACAAGTGCACAATTCAACATATTACATGTGTATAAGGTCCTACACAAGTCAACAAAATGTGTATGTCATTATGTAATACCATGCAGGTCTTGCACAAATCAACAAACACAAGTGCATTACTGTGCATATGGTCCTGCACAATCCAATAAAATACATGTGTATATGGTCCTACACAAATCAACAAACACAAGTGCATTACTGTGCATATGGTCCTGCACAATCCAATAAAATACAAGTGTATATGGTCCTACACAAATCAACAAACACAAGTGCATTACTGTGCATATGGTCCTGCACAATCCAATAAAATACAAGTGTATATGGTCCTACACAAATCAACAAACACAAGTGCATTATTGTGCATATGGTCCTGCACAATCCAATAAAATACATGTGTATATGGTCCTACACAAATCAACAAACACAAGTGCATTACTGTGCATATGGTCCTGCACAATCCAATAAAATACATGTGTATATGGTCCTACACAAGTCAACAAACACAAGTGCATTTTTGTGCATATGGTCCTGCACAATGATGAATCCGATAAAATATATGTGTATATGGTCCTACACAAGTCAACAAACACAAGTGCATCTGGTCCTGCACATTTTTCCCTGCACAGTTAAACAAAATTCATGTGTATATGGTCCTACACAAGTCACCAAAATATGTGTGCATAGGGACCTGCATGAGTCAACAACTTGTAAGTGCATATATTGTCCTGCACAAGACAGCAAAAACAAAATACATGTACATATGGTCCTGCACAAGTGAGTAAGTCAACAAAATACATTTGCATATGGTTGTGTACAAGTCAACAAAACAAAATGTATGTGAATTTGGCATAATTATGTATGGTTCTGCATGAGTCGACAAAATACATGTGAATATAATTCTGCCCAGATCAACAAAATGCATGTGCATATGATCTTTCATGAGTCTAAAGGTAATACATGTGCACATGGTCTTGTACAAGTCAACAAAATACACATGCATATTGTTCTGCACATGTCCACAAAATATGCGTATATGTTCCTACAAGAGTCAACCAAATAAATGTGCATGTGTCAGTGAAATAAATGTGAATATGGTCCTTCACAACCATAAAATACAACATAACGTGTAAATCAGTGGTGGGTTTGCATGGTAAACTTAAGTAGTGTATGTGGACCTCACTTCTACACTAATTCTCAGTAAAAGGTCACCTCAAACTATGGTGTGCACCCTTAGCAACAATACTATATCAGCATTAAATTATGTTAATCATTCTACATATATACAAGCTGTGCCTATGACCTGCACAGTTTATGTGATAAATGTGTATGTGGTCCCACGTACACTATGTCTTGATTCAACAATTGAAAATTTGAATCATACATAATAAGATTTGTGTACCCATATAATGGCAATATTTTACTAACATCACATAGGCAACTAACTCCAAACAAAATTTTTGGCTCTGTGAAAACATATAAGTAAACTTGAGTAAGATCATTCATTGTTCAAACTCTTAAGAGGAAAAGCAGGATTTGTTACCAGGTATGATAACTGTACTGGTAAAAATTTTGCAAAATTATATAAGGAACCAAAAAACTTGAGCCTTTTATTATGAGCTAGCTAACTTAGTTTTAATGGATAACACATGACTTCATCAGAAGTACTATACTATACTGGCCTGATTTATACTGGGAATGCAGGAGTGTCAAGTAAATACTACATCAACATCAATGGAGATCTCATAACTTGTAAAAAGGTAACACTCGTCACTGCTGAGCTGTTTATATTCACTCATCAATATCTGGTTTGTGTAGATGCATGATTCTGACATTCAAGTCCTTGAAGAAGCGAAGGGTTTCCACTGTAACAAACAGGTTCTTATTCCCCGGCCAAGGTGAATGTAAGAAGCAAAACTGTCTTGTGATATTTTGGATTGACAGTTAATAAAAATGATGTTATCACATAGATGCACATTTTCAAAGCTCAGCAAATTGCAAATCACCGTAAATAGGCAAAAGTTCCTAAAGGAATGAAATTACCGGTGTGATTGATAAGATCTCCAGGCTTGATCATGGTGTTAGGATTAACGATGTAGGTGAATCACTGACGGCCAGTTGCAAAACCCTCCCAGGAACAAGTCTATACACTGTCAGGTCTATAATGTAATTGAATATTATTGTTTACAGCAGAGACCTACAGCGAAGGGTCTATGTTTACAGCTGACATAGTTCATGTAAGAGTTTTCGGGATCTCGAGCCCGACATTATTTACTACATATTTTACACCACTGTAGATACACTGACACTGTTTATCGATCGTTTACCAAATTTACTTCAATTGACCATATTATTCCCCAGACGACTCGTAGTAATAGAATATCCATGTAAAAATCACATGTAAATTATTTTGGTCGTCCTGAGTTGTGAACTCCTCAGCATGCTTAATGCCCAGATGTAAACTTTACAAGGCCGATTTCGTAACAAAAACTCACTTTACAGACTTTTTCTGTAAATAACAAGCAGATCACATCGTACGAAATTTTCAAAATGGTATCACAACAAAAGCTGTAGGATTTTCTGTGGGAAATATGGTATAAATGCGAAAAATTCAGCAGTTCAATAAACCATGCTTTCTCTTTTGGTAAACGGATCAATAATGATCACGTGATGGATAAGAGCTTTGCTGATTGGTTGAACCCATATTTAGATGTAGGAAAAAGGGTAAAATTAGTTCAATAAAAGAACCGAATAGCTGCTTAGTATAAAGCTATGTACAATACAGACACTGTTATATTATAACATAATAAAACAAGAACATGTTACATAAATGAAATTATTTGCAATAATTACTATTTTTCGCTTGGATGTTTAATTTCAATGAAAAGAATACATCTTTGCATATAAACAAAGAAGCAAATAATGACTTTGACTGACTTCGAGTTGCTGCCTATTACAAATACCATCCTCGTAAACAATCTTTCAATGCGATTAGTCCGATTGAAGTGTATTGCTTAATTCTCTATTTCATATTCAAAGTAGCATTCATTTCTTTGAAATCAAACATCAAATCCAAGCGATTCGAAATGGGCTTAACAAAATATTAAAATTTTCAGCGGTAACGCTGTTATTGGATTGATAATACAGTTAATACAATAGACTATACAAAAGCGGTATATCAAAATTCTTTAACTAGACTATTTTCTTTCATTTAAAACATTAAATATCAAGTGAACATCTAAGAGTGCTGACAAAAAGAAATTGCAGAAAATTTTTACCAATTTGAAAAAAAACTGACAGAAAGACAGCTAACCAGACGAAGGGGCGGACAAACAGACAGGCAGAGAGATGCGGAGAAAATCTATAGTCTTCTCTGCATGGTTTCAGCAGAGGAACTAAGTTAAATGAACGCGAAATTATCTTTACAAATGTGTTATCAAATTCAAAAGTCAACATGAAAAAGTGGAAATATTTCAAAATATATTCCACAAAAATTTAGAAATGTCAAAATACAGAACGCACATTTAATAAGCACAAAACTTGAATGTTTGCAATTTTTTTTTCTCAAATTATAAAAAAGCAGCACTATTTAAACGCAAAAGTCAAAACAAATCAGAAACGGGACAAGCACGGACCTCTAAAACACCAAATAGAAAATAGCGGAAAAATCCATAGAAAAATTTAGTGTGTAAATGATAAATAAAATTAATGGCTAAGCAATTACATGTTGTATATGCAGTATGAAAAATATTATTAGGCATTTGACTTCATGATAGATTGAACATGTGTTTCTTGACAATGTTGACTGTCGACAATACGTAATGTTCCATGTTTGCTACCAATATGAAAACTAAATACTAAATTTTCAAAAAGAAATGTCATTGAACAGAAACATTGCTTTATCCTTGTTTATTTAATATAATGAATTCGATTTCTTACTCATCTATTTTTACGTTTTAACTGGTTTTAAATATTGTTGAAATTAACATGTCTGACACTATGACTTGTATTTCTTTCAAGAGGTAAGCTCAATTAGATTGTGTTTATAAGAGAAGAGTTGACTTTAATAATTTGCAAAACAATAAATTTAATCATGAGTCAAATGATTTAGACAGGTATACTTGTAAGTCATGCTTATTATATTGAACTCAGACAAACATGTAGGAGGGAAAACATTTTGAAAGTATTTAAAAGAACAGTTTATTCAGTAACGACGGCAATACCTTTCGTCGAAACCAAGAAATAATATGTAGTAATATGTCGCTTGTTGAAGTCTACTTGTGCTTCAAATTATAAAGAAATCAGATCAAAACTGTAGGTTTTTAAAAAGTATTTTCGACGAAATTTCTTTTTTTAGTTACGATGCCAACACTTTTCATCGAAATCAAAAACCGAAAAATTATATTTTGTATCCTTCAGGGTTTAGTCAACATGTGTACCAAGTGCGATTTAAATAAAAACAAAATCGTAGGAGGTGTACCATTTAGAAAAATTGTGTTTAGACATACGGGTAGACAGCTCGACGGACGGACACCGCATATTCACTATGGTTAAAGCTCTTCTAGTCTCTCACGAGTAGAATTAAAACATAGTTAACATACAGGTAAGATTTTAGTTTACTTATACCTAGTAATTATAATATTTCCTCACCCGGAAACATTTGAACAATCGATCTGTTTTGAACAAGGCACACAGCACACGGTACATCATGATCATGCAGAGAAGTAAAGTGACTTGTAAAGGTTTCTGTTTCATACTCTGCTCCATATAGGTAAGCCTTATGTCCATCATTTCCGTCCTTGTACAACCCCCATTCTGGATTTCTAGGTAAACAAAAGGTTCTACAGCTGCTCCTGAATGAGTATAATGTGATCCTCCGACGAATCCTATTAAATTTTCTCAAAGTTACTATGATTTCTTTTATTTTCTCTTATTATTTTCTTAAGATTAATCGGAAGATTTAAAAAAAAAAAAAAAAAAAATTGACAAAGCAGGTGTTTTCTCATTAAATTAATTCTTTTTACCTGAATAAAGTAATCTTGCGTTTGAATGACACACTTTCTTTCCCCATCTTGTATAGATAATGTCTCTGTTTACAATACCTACAAAAAAGATGTGTAGTGAAACACTGATGCCCCCGTTGGGTTACAATTGTGCCAATCTTTGCGCATTATAATAAAATAAAGTTTACTTACTGTTAATGCTTTTATTTTCATATAATTAAATAAGGTTCGCAATTTAAATGGATATAACGTGATAACTGAGATACTAGCAAGTGAATTTAAAAAAAAAAATTTCAGCCGATATGTAGATTAAGGTCGGTTTCAGTAGTGTTTTGTGACATTTGATAAATTCAAGTTCTTTACGAAGGGCTCATAGAAATGGTATTTAAGACAAGAGGCCCAGGGGCCACAGCGCTCACCTGAGCGCACACCGGCTAGGAAAAAGCACATATCAGATGATCAGAAATGAAAGTTTTCTTAGGTTGGAGGGGGGAGGGGGGGGGCTTAAATTTTAACCCCCAAGGGGGTCATGATTTGAATAAACTAGAATCTACACTACCGAGGATAATTCCATATAAATATGAGTAATCATGGCTTTGAAGTACTTGAAAAGGAGATTTTAAAAGATTTCTACAATGTATATATATTCCTATGAAAAACTTCGATCGACTATTTTGGCCCCACCCTACTCCCGGGGGTCATGATTTGAAAAAAATTGAATCTACACTAATTGAGAATGATTCCACCTTAGTTTCATTGTAATTGAAATCATACAAAAATGAACGTATAATATCATCGAGTAAAATTCATCAGACTTCACAATATATTAATATTAATCACTTTTTGACACATTCCCTTGCGTGAAAAGTCCGCTATCCAAAGTCATTTGTCGGGTGCCTGAGATTCCAAAATTGTTCAATATTAAAGAGATTTTCGAAGAACTAATGCATTTCCAGAATTTTGGTAAATAGTCCAAAGCTGATTACAATTATGCTATTAATGTGAGTTAATGAGAGGTTTTATAAGACTGCATTACTTTTAGTGACTTTAGCCCTACCCAGCAGGTCTCAAAGGACAGGGACCATGAAACAAGTTTTGTCCCCCTTCACCCATAGATGCTTTATGCCAAAATCGGTTGAAATTGATCCAGTAGTTTCAGAGAAAAAGATGAGAATGTTTAAATTATATCACACGTCAGAAGACGCACTACGGACGGCGAACAAAAACAGATAACAATACACTGTAGGTCACCTTAGTAAACTAATGTACACTGAAGTAGCACATGGTAAAGAATTAAAGTTTCTATATTGTTGTTTTCATACAATAAAACCACACTCTGCTCCCTTGAATACGTAGAATGATATGTAATAGACAATATCCATTTATAGTTAAACCATACCTCCTTTCTGTATGCTAGCGTTAACTGCCTCTTTGAATTTTTTCATCGATTCCTCAATGACGTCGGTGAAGCTTTTAAATTCCCGCCTTAAAGATTCTACCTGATACGAAAGTTGCCCCGTCAAGTAACCCTGTAAAACGTCCTTACAACTTGCGGTCTGTGTCTCATTTCCATGCGTCGTGTGGAGAATAAAAACTAGGACAAGATTTAGATGTGGTGCCATCATCTTATAAAAATGTGGGAACACGAAATAAAATAATATCCAAATCAACATGTTTTTTTATGTTCATACGGGTAACATGCAAGATTTTTTAACTAGAAAAATAAAATGGTTAATAATTTGAAACGAAAATGTTTCTTAAAGCATATGCCTTTGCAATGACTAGTTCCTTTCTCAATGAAAGAATATTTGTTGACAATGAACATGTATATATAATATAAAATAAATCTATATTGTGTATCAAATGGTGTAAGTTTGATGAACATCTGTTGTTAAACTGACAGTAATACACGAAAAAGAAACAATTGAAATGAAATTCAATACCTTTAAAGAAATTGCACTTAAAAGTTTATTCTATATTGTGATAACTTTGCATTTCAAATTTTTGTTCAGAGATAATGGATAATTAATGCATTAAAAGCAAGACATAAGTTTCTTTTTATGATAATAAAAGGTATTAAACAGTGATCGATATCAAAAATCTATAATCAATTAATTTATGTGAAAAGGGTACCATCAAGTAATTCTAGAAATTACAGTTGGGATCAGGTTCGTGGAGGACTAAGCATCCCCTGTTGACCAACACAGCAGCCGTGAGCTTGATCATGTAGATGTATTATTCTGTACGTATGCGCCAGTATAAACTGAAGGCCAAAAGTGTTTTTTTTTAGACAAATCGGCCAAAGTACGACTCTGTGATAGGGTATGTTTGCTAAATATAGTCAAAATAACAAACATAGAAAATACATGTACGTTATGCTCACTTGAAACGAGGTTGTTGAAACCCCTGTTACATCCACTTATTTGTCATTATCCTACATTGGGTTTAAGAATTGATCATACTCAAGGTATGCTTTTGAGAATCGAATACTTGACTTTGCAGACATAAACACTGTATGCAGGTCACAGCACAGCAGGATATTTAAAAGTTCTATATGTGGACATTAGTATCACCAAGTATCTTCCCGTATATACGGGTTACAATATGTCTTTATTGAATTACAATCGCATAATACACGCTATACATATGAAGTTAGATATTATGAGAAAAGCTGTCATCACATGCATTTCTAACTACACGTCCTGAGTACAATTCACTAGTACTGTTAAGTACTACAATTACTACTAGTAAAGGGAAGGCTGCTAGATGCTTGTGCAGTTCATATAATGCATGGTTAGATTCTGTTTGTGTGTTCCTGATTTCTCTTTGTTATACTTTCCTTAAAGTGTCTTAAACTTTGAATATATTTATAATCTATAGCTAGCACTTTCATTGTTGACCTGCCTGCATACACAGATTTGAATACACAGATCTATTAAATACTTGTCATTCAATGCAGATCAGATTACATTCTGTTCCAATTTAATAACATATGTGGGACGAGGAGACCGGTCCTTCAGATGAGACCGTATAAACCGACGTCCTGTATCGCAATAGGTGCTGGCACATGAAATAAATGAAATTTGATGAGATTTTCAGAGAATTTTTATTACATAATGCCATTGTGCACTTCCTATTTTACTTTTTGATCCAACCTATATTATGGGTTTCCTATTGCAAAACATGGACACTACCACTATATTAATATGGGAGGCGGGGAGGGGGACATTCAGTAAGCTCATTGCTCACAGTACCTCTAGTTTTAATCGATTTTCCCCGAAATTTTAGAGAACATTTAAAAATGTTTTATCTACTAATTGTATGCTTTTGTTTAATAATTTTCGAATAAAATAAATGGACCTGAATACTGTATACAGTGGACCTTCAGATATCCAGACGTCAGATATCCGGAAGCTTCATTATCCGGACAATTTTTCATCGGAACGGAATTTTTAAACGTTATGTTGACTTGTTTAACTGGTAATGAAGGTATGCGGACAAATTAACTAGGAGCCAATGCGTCCGGATAAATGAGGCTCCACTGTATATGTAGATTTATAATTATTTAAATCAATATAATTTTTAACCAGTTAATGTTATATGAAACCTCTTTATTTGCTTCTCTCCAAAATAATTATAATAGAGAAGGAGAAAGTTCAGGAGAACTAGAGCTACATTCATATATGTGTAACGATATCCACTTATTTCAATAATTGTTGATATTTGATTCCTTTATTATATATGTAGACACATGAAGTCTTTGTTTACGTATCATTGCTCTTCGCGAGGAATGCTCAAGTAATACATAACGATCAAAACTTATTGCTCCTCGTGAGCAACACCCCAATGTCCCAATGTTATATAAAGAGGGGATGTTCTCAGAGGGCGGAAATTGTGCGTAACACTCGTAGCACTTGCAGTTAAGAAGTGAACATGTGATGTGCATTATTATGTAAACATTGGGGAAAGAACTATATGCGGTATATTGCATATATTTGCCCCCACAAAAGTAAAATTTTAAAAACTTCCTGAAATGTGCTGAATTCAATAAATTGTATGAGAAATATAAATTAACAGAAAATATTATAGTGTTAAAGCAGTGTATTCACAATTTATGTTTTTATGACGTCACAAACTAGTCCAATTTTACATCCTTTTTCAGAAATAGGACAAAATTGACAAAATTTCAACAATTTTAGCTTTAAAATTTATAGAGCGCAAGTTTGTTCAGGAACAATATTGACATATTTCATTGATATTATCATTCTACACATTATATCAAAATATTGATCCTGAACACACATGCGCTCGGTAGCTTTTACTCAAAATATCGACGAAATATGTACATTTTTCTGTAAAATTCATAAAAAACTTAAATTTACGTCATGTTTATGACGTCATTACATACATATGGCGTCATTACTTATGAAAATATTCAGTGCTTTGAAGTCAGCATATACTCTCCTGTTTAAGAACTTAATTAAATATATCTCCATCAAAGTTTGATTTGAGGGGGTAAATATTGGTTATTACCGAATAAAGTTCTTTATGTGTAATTATTGGAAGTTGTTCAGCTAAGATTTTATTATAATGTGTAAATAGTGTAGATAAACTTTAAAACGAACTTTGCTTATTTCATTCAGAGGATTGAAAATTTAAAGTTATTCCTCTTTTCACGCTATTGTGCATATATATACAACAGTAAATCGAAATGTGGATACTATACAATTTTAAGGAGCTTTTCCTTCTTCTTCTTCCTTTTTGAAAGTATCATAAAAATGTAACTTTCACTTTTTTATTCAAAGCGCTTGGCGAGGCAACAGTTCCTACTTATATTTTTTATAAACTTAAATTTGCCGCGGCCATGATTCAAACGCACGACCCTCCGACTACAGAATGATCGTAAACTATACCAACTAAGCCGCCGTTACAGTCAGAAGTTGATGTTACACAGAGTTTCTGGTTGACAATGTATCTTTAGTTTTTGAAGATAAAGGTTTCCAACGATCTGAAAAGACCCATTTTTTTCCATGGAGAAAAATTTACACAAAAACAAACTTTGTGAGAAGAAAATCCTTCCTGCGCTCTTCAACTCGATAATTATATCAACGACGCATTGTCCTAAAACAATTTGCAGTACATCTTTTCATATGTCGACTCGATTTATCCCCGTGAGCTTAAAACAAATGACACTCTGTAAACCTCAGACATACTACTACATCTGTTTAAAATTTGATTTTACATGAAAAGATGGGGCATGTTATCTGACAAAACATTGTATGATAAATGTGATGACTTCAACCTTTCAATGGTCAACTGTCATCAAGTATATATGGCAATATACATGTACATAATAATTTTCATAAAATTTATGTTTCTCAGTCGCGTTGTCATATATGCAAACGCGTGTTCCTTGTGTAACAAAATAATGAAAAAATGTGTAGGCATGGCTTTGACATACAATTTGATTAACAAGGATATGAATAGTCTCGTTTGAAATCATCCATTCGCAAATTAAGTGCTCGATTCAATGCTTTGTCTGCGAATGATTTAGTCAAATGCTGACTGATATTTTGTAGTCTTGTTGTTGGGTCTTTTTTATCTTTTACTTATTTCCCATTTATAATGATGAGCATACAGCGGGTTTGACCGGTAAGCAAAAGATTCCCACTCTTCAATAGCCTCTGATTCAACTTCTCACGTTCCTAAAGTCCTAGCTGTGTTTGCTTTAGATAGAGCATGAATAGTGTTCGTGATATTTCATTCAAATTGGCGAGCAATATCAATGAAAAAAGTCTTATATATACTTTATAACAATAGTTTTATTATTCGCATTTTAGAACAGACAACCACACAAGTTCTCTTCCCTCAACCTAAGGTGGACATTTCAACGAACCACAATGACCTTCTACAAAGTAAAAAAGGTAGCCATTTTTATTAGAATGGCCGCCATGCAAGGTGCCTGGATCCTTGTCAACACACTTGTATGTTGTTCCAGCAGCATGACCGTAGTATCCAGCCATTAGGTAGCCCTGGTATTCGAGTGTCCATCCTTTATAGCAGGTTGTTCGCGCTGAAATTAAATAACATTATTATTCAAAATAAACATATATGTAGCATATCAAATTTACAAACAGAAAAGTAAAAATACATTCAATTAAGCAATAAATATATAAACAAGAGGCCCACGGGCCTTATAGGTCACCTGAGTATTGTGCAACAACTTTCAAACAATTAAATTTGGTTCATGTTATAAACCAGAGGCCATGGAATTCGCAATTCACAATTTTGAAAGAGGTACCATTGCTTATAATAATCTAGACTTAGCATGCTAACTCTATTTACTTAATACCCAGAGGTAGATCAGAGTAACATTAAGAGAAAATGCACTTCCACTTTATAACCAGTTGTACACCTCATCCCAAAGGAACCACTGATCCTGGGGCCACATATTTCAAACTTTTGCAAATTTTATCATAAAATGGTTGATTAACACCAAAGAGCAAATTTCAAAGCATTAATTTATTTTCAGACTTTGTACCCCCCCCCCCCCTCACCCCGACCCAGGGAAGGGGCGGGGGCATAAAAAATAACCATTTTGCTAGGTGCACCTTTCTTCATCATGGATATATATATTTGGATCATAGGCATAAACACAGGAGCAAAGGAAAGAATTACAAAGAATAAATGCATTTTCACTATATAACCAATAGAGTCCCGCCCTTACACCAGAACCCCTGACCCTGAGGTCTTAAAATATACAATTTTGAAAGAGGCACTCTTGATCAACATAGCTATTTAATTACATAGTATATTTAATACCCAGAAGCAGAGAAGAAGACTTTCAAAGAATTTATGCATTTTCACTATATGATCAATAGAGCCCCGCCCTAACACCGAAACCCCTGACCCTGGGGTCATAAAATTCACAATTTTGGAAGAGGCACTCTTGCTCATCATAACTAAGTACTTAGTTAGTTTATTTAATACCCAGAAGTAGAGAAGAAGATTTTCAAAGAATAAATGCACTTTCACTATATAACCAATAGAGCCCTGCCCTAACACCAGAACCCCTGACCCTGGGGTCATAAAATTCACAATTTTGAAATAGGCACTCTTGCTCATCATAACTATGTGCTTAGTTAGTTTATTTAATACCCAGAAGTAGAGAAGAAGATTTTCAAAGAATTTATGCATTTTCACTATATAACCAATAGAGCCCCGCCCTAACACCAGAACCCCTGACCCTGGGGTAATAAAATTCACAATTTTGAAATAGGCACTCTTGCTCATCATAACTATGTGCTTAGTTAGTTTATTTAATACCCAGAAGTAGAGAAGAAGATTTTCAAAGAATT